>VNJR01003380.1:0-49486 GCA_008042585.1 Drosophila punjabiensis | reverse complement strand
AATATGCTACATAAGATTTTTGTTTGTCGGCTCCTAAGTTGTCAAATGCAAAAATCTGATATATATCGTTAAATTTATTTTTATTTAGTGAGATCCAAAGAGAAAAAATGCTTTTTGGGCGTTTTTGGGTGATTTAAACAAAAAATTGTATATATGGATATGTTAAACCTAGTAGTTGGGCTTTTTGTGTCAAATGCACGTTATGGATTGATCTTTAACTCTTTTAATTTGAGTCCAAACCCTACACAATTGGTTTTTATTAATGCATTCGAATATTTTGAAGCTAATTAGTAGTAAATTTGGATTTTATTATTCGTTCACCATTTTTAAGAATTAATTTTCGGCTTGAGTAGCTACTAAGCAGATCTGAGGTGGGAACAGTTTTGCAGGTATAGTACTATTTTTTGAGTGTTTCGATGAAATATTTTT
Source organism: Drosophila punjabiensis (assembly GCA_008042585.1). Lineage (NCBI taxonomy): Eukaryota > Metazoa > Arthropoda > Insecta > Diptera > Drosophilidae > Drosophila > Drosophila punjabiensis. Next base: position 49,057 of record VNJR01003380.1, on the reverse strand, counting down.
ATTTTAACTGTAGTATTAATGAAATACATAGTATTTATGCAATTTGGACGGTTCTAAACAAACAAAATATTAAATTATTAGCTTTTAAATCTTCTAAAGGAATCTATACATTGTCAGTATATTTGAATTAGTCCTGGCCAGATTTTGAAGTATCCTGGAATGAAAAGTTGGCTAATACCAATCAAAAATGGCAAAATAAATAAAAGTATACACTTTGGTTGATAAATTACAGGAAAAACAAAAAATTTTCATACAAGTTTAAAATCTTTCTAATTAGTTGGCACGGTGTAAAATTCGAATTTTTCATTAAAATTTTTTTTTATTAAAAAGAGGCAAGGTATTTTGAAAATCCCTATGATTTATTGAAGAACGATATTTCTAGAAGATATTAAGCATTTTACTGGTTTAAAAAATCTGCTGTTTTAATTTTTAACGATGCAAATGCACCCAGCATAGTCATCTTTCTAATTAGCTGTCAACGGCTGTATATCTTTTGTTTAATATTTTTTGCTGTTTGCCTAAGTAATTGTTGATAAGAAAGTAACGAAAATACTTGATTTTTTTTTAAATAGAAATTTATTTGTTTATATAAATGGAGCATCTTTCATTATAAGTTAAGAGCGACAGCTTTCAGGTCTTCAAAACTTATTAAAAGTATTATAGAAGATCCAAATGAATGATTTCTTATAAAAGGTTATTGCGGAATACTTATCCTTTCATTTTTTATTATAATTCAATTCTCCTCTTAAAAATTAACCTTATATTACATTCAAAATTCTTACCGTGTAGAGTACGGCTCGCGAAGGACCTGGATTAGGACTCGCTGCTAAATGGCAAATCAAGCATTTGCACAAAATTGAATTACCTACCCAAGCATCTGAGTTTGCAGGCCCATTACCAGTAACCTAAAGCCACCACCACCACAAACACGGCCACCACCCCCAAAGCGGGCTAGCTGCTCCGCCCAACGTTAAGTATACGCCATGGATTCGGGGCAATTGGCACTTTTGCAATGGCAACGGGAGAATGGTGAGCAAGAGCAATGCTTTTAATGATGATCGATTTGGGTAAACAATGAAATTTCCGCATTCAAATTTTATTGCCGGCAATCAGCGAGGTTTCCTGCACACACACACACACACACACACACACACAGGCAGAGAGAGAGTGATAAACGCATATGCTAGATGGGATATTGCGCTTTAATATTAATCTATGGCGCAACCGCCTGTTTGCTGTTTGTCAGCTAAATTTGCTGGGAAAGTGAATGATGTGTGTTGTCAGTATGAAATTAGCATATAACATGTACATTATCGTGCTGGTGGAGTGACAGCAGGCTAGGCAAACACGACATCAACCAGTTGGCAATAATGAAATGATTGTAACGAACTATTTGGTTGGCAATTTTGAATTTTCAAAGTGTGGCCATGCCTGGCACTCAGCTAGCAGTTGAGCAGCACTGACAGGGCTGCCACATCGCTTTGAGTTCTGCCAGCTGGCAACTCCCTGCTGTATTTACTAACAAATTACCTGTTCTTCTTTTTTTCTAAGCCGTTCTTGCCGATCGATTAGACCATAAATAGCCGTGTGTGCGTTGATTAAGTGTGCAATTGCTAATTGCCGACCGCTAAACGGAGGTGCTTAGCGGCAGCAGCAGCAAAAACAACAACAATAACAGGAACGAAGAACAGCTGGCGCGCGCGCACACGGAGACACATTCCAATGCACTTTCTCTGCGACGAAGAAAACCCGTCGAGCGGCTTATTTGACATCCATTTCGATATCAATACGGCGGCAATAGAGAGAAATAGCGAGAAATACAGAGAAATAGAGGCCACCGTTCGCTCGCTGGTTGGGGCACCTGTAGAGCGACAACAACAAAAAGTGGATTGCCATCATCATCATCATCTTGGCCGTTTTTATTGGGCATTATAGCCAGCACAGAACAAGCCACAACAACAGTCACATTCGGCCCGCTCTGGCGTTCGTTCGTTCGTTCGTCTTAGAACGCTTAGGAATTCGCTATTTGCATATTTTCGCAAGATATATGCAGTGTTTGGGAGCTGGGCGTGGAGCATGTTCATCGCCCTGAGTCACTCTACCAGCTAAAAAGTCAGTATTTTACGGGTTTGTGGCACCAAATTTTCACTGATTTCGCTTTCCAGGATATGGCTTCGATTGTGGAGAAAGTGCGTCGCGTTTTGGATGCCAAGGATCTGGGCGATATTACCTCGGAGCTGTGTGACTTCTCTCTGAAAGAGCAGAATGCCACCGCCGAGGCACAGGGCGTGCAGCCCTCCTCAACGTCGGATTTTGTGCCCGTTCTCGGCCAGACGGTCACCTACATTGTGGCCTGTGTGCTGATCAACGAGCACGACGAGCTGCTCATGATCGAGGAGGCCAAGCAGAGCTGTGCAGGTAAGCTGGGGAGGAAGGGAGACTTGGAACTCACCCTAATGTTGCACTCTGTTGACCAGGCAAGTGGTACTTACCCGCCGGCCGCATGGAGCGCGGCGAGTCCATCACAGAGGCAGCCGCCCGGGAGGTTTTCGAGGAGACCGGCCTGAATGCCGAGCTGACCACTCTGCTGGCCGTTGAGGCGGCTGGGGGTTCTTGGTTCCGCTTCGTGCTCACTGGACGCATTACTGGCGGGCGGCTCAAGACTCCAGCGGATGCGGATGCCGAGTCCATACAGGCGCGCTGGGTGCGCAGTCCCAAGGATGTGCCGCTGCGTGCGAATGACATACTAAACATCATCGAGATTGGCCGGGCTTATCATCAAGGCCAGAAGATCCCCAGTAGCCCCACATCACCCTGGCACGGCAGCATACTGCCAACCCGCTTTTCCCATAAAAGGAACTATCTGCGCGTGCTGGCCGTGGCCCGGAAGCGAGCCCACAACTCCCTCAACATCCTGGTGAGCGAGAAGAATGCCCATCACTTTCCCACTGTAGAACTGCATCCGAATCGCAGTCTGCACTCAACGCTGCGCAAGTTCATGATTGAGATTTTTGGCGCTGAGCTGCCCCAGCATCGACCGCACGGCCTGCTGAGTGTGGAGCACTCGCCTTCGGAGGCGGACAACACAGATGGAATATGCCTGAATCTCCTGGTGGCATTTCGACCGCCGCTCGAGGAGATCTCGCTGATTGGCAAGTGCATTTGGCAGGAGCTGGGGGCACCGCTCGATGAGCAGCTGGGACGCATTGTCAGCAGCAAGAATGCCTCCATTCCACTCAACGTGATACGCTGAGGGCCTTACGCTTAGAACTAGAATAATCTGTCCTAAACTATGGTGCAAGCAATCTATCCGTTATTAAAGATGTCTGTGAGATGTCCCCACTGTTATAAAGTTCTGTTTCCCTTTTTCCAGGCCTAAACTTTGGCCTAATCTATGCCTAAACTAAACGTTTTTCCCAACTACTAATCGAAACTCTTATAATTTCCCGGTGCAAGACTCAATTTAGGGTTTACTAGACCTAGACTAGTTTACGGACTTAGTTTAATCTATCTTTATCTTTAGATAGTTTCAAAAAGACTTAAGCTTGTGGCTTTTAAACAAAAGTTAGCTTAATCAAATACAAGTACCAATTTAGATGTTTGCTTTTATAATTACATTACATTACCTACTGAAGAGGTAATAGAATTTAATATTTTCGTTTCAATAAAATGTATCAGAATCTGTATACGATTTGTAGTTTAAGTATCAGAATTCCCCTTAAAAACTTCATCCAAATCACTCAACGACTTCCATTCCAAACAGTCATCTCAGATTTTATTCATTATGTAAAACAAGCTGTATAATGTATAATTTCCATAGCCACATACGCACATTGGGTAAAAGGGTATTTAAAATGCTTTCTTGGAATATGTTCGAACACTAGAAACTATTGCAACAGCCGACTAGGTCAATGGGATCAGTTAGAAATGCACACTTAGGGATACGCAGGTCTGCGGGGTTAGTGCCACACTTTGCTGAAGAGGTCCATGAACGAGTCGTAGATCATGAATGTGATAGCCACATCCAGGCACACACGTCCCAGACGCGGCACTGTGCCCTTATAGAAGGCGGCTGGACCTTCGTTCTTAAGGATCATCACCGCACAGTGAGCTGTGTTCTTGTATTTCGAGGCCTCGAGGCCCTGCATCCTGGTCTTGACCACATCCAAAGGAGTGTTGCCGAATACAGAGGCAGCTCCGGCAATGGCACCGAACGCACCCACCAACAACTTGGGCACTGGCTTGTTCGGATCGTCACCCTTGTACAGATCCTTCAGTGACTCCAGCACGAAGAAGCGGATGGCCTGGTTGGAGCCCTGCTTCAGAATAGTGGGCGTCAGGCCCTTGTAGATGCCAGTGATGCCCTCCGACTTAACAATCTGTCCCACTCCATGAACGAATCCCTTGAACTTGGGGTTGGCGCTGCGCTGGTCGTTAATAAACTTCACCTTAATGGTCTCCATTGGGGTTACGGCCACAATTGCTTCGCAAACACCTGCACCCAGGCCACAGAGCAGCTTGCCGGAGTTACTCAGTTGTCCCCTGGAGTCCACAGAATGCGTTTTCAGGAACTCAAAGGCGCCAAACCTGCAAAGAAAGCCAATTGTAAAAAAAAACTGATGGCATTTATAAGAATCACGATACTCACCTCGCCGCCGACTTGGGAATGCTGCCGTAGAGCAGCACACTGAGACCGCGGTAGAGTCCGAAGAATCCGCGCTGCTGCACTGTCTTCTTCACGCAGTCAAAGATTCCGTTGTACTTCTTATTTGCTCCCTTCTCGTCCAGCTGCAGGTGTGTCTTGACGTACTCGGTAGGATATGTGATGCAGATCTCGATGCCTCCGGTTATACCGCCGGCCACAATGCCCTTGAGACCCTTTTGTCCGCCAGCCGGTGCTGCAGCTCCGTTCTCCGTCATCCAGGGACGACGACGGTATGGGCTGACCAGGGCGGCGATGCTTGAGCGCTCCATGCTGACAAGGCGGAAGGAAGGAGGGAGTTTAGCTGGGAAAAAAGAAAGATATCGAGAGGGAACCATTAGTATTTCATATTCTGTTTTCTTGGTGGATTCCAGCTGATTTCTGTCCACTAGAGACCTATTTATAGACTATTGTTGGTGATCATCGGAAATAGACTTGTTTTTTTGGGGGTGCAGTCAATAGTCGTGCACTGAAAGAAAACTAGTTGAATAAGACTATTTTTAATTAAAGTTCACTTTTGAAGAAGCAAAGACTTATCTGCCTTCAGGTTATATCTTTAACCAAAAAGAGAAGTAAAGGTCCTTCACTGCTTTACAAACTTTTAATTAAATTTATAAAACAAATATCGAAATAAAAAGAATATCTTGAATATCTTCAAACTTCTTACGAAAGAAAGTCGCCAACTTAATTGATAAACTGATAAACAATTGCTCTAAATGATTTTTTATCTACAAACAGAGCTTCAATTCCAACCAGACCTTAATTGTTTTGCTGAATGTGTGCAGTTCTTGGTTACTTATGCAATTTCCCATTAAATAAACAACGAATTCTCGAAGCCATATGATCCGAATCCTCGCTAATTTTAATTCAAATAGATTTCGGAGGAGAAGTCAAGCTTTATCAATGGTAATTTCCACTCGATTAGGGTAATCAATAGCTCTCATTTGTGTTCCCGCCACGCACATTCATTTATCGCCTCGAAATTTCACCTCGAGGACAAGGTTCAAAACAAACCAGAAACCAGAAGAATCGCCAAAAACTAACACTAACACTAATACACAAAGTAGAAACCATACAAATATGTTTGAATATTAGAAAATCTGCCGAGTGATTACTTAAGATCGGCTGATATACTGTCTGTGTCTGGGCGATTCGAGTGGGAGCGGGTACTATATCAGCTGGGTTCGCTCTTTGCACTTGACACTTTTTTATATTGTTTCAGTGCGGTTATGTAACATTTGCATGACCATAAATAATAATCGGAAAATGTTTAGTCCATAATTATTCACTGTTTGCCCGTACGCTTTCCGTATCGGGCTGGAAATCTGGATAAACATAAACAAAGCGCACTGATAAAAATGTCTAACGACTTCCACAGACACTCACGCACACTAAAGAGTAATTAACCCTCTCTCCCACACAGACACACACACACACACATTTTTGCAGACGTTGCAATTAATTTTTATTCATGGAGAATGCCGCCTAGTTATTTGAATTTTTTTACGCTCTTTGTTACTCACAGTGGAACGCTTCGGCACAATGCAAAACCGAAAGTAATAAAAATTCTTTTTGGAATGCCCAGCAGCAGAGAGAAGGTGTCGAAGAGAACTGCGATCGTGGCCAGCGGCTGAATCTCAACTGATCGGCTCTACGAAAAATTCCAATTTCCAATCGACGAGAAAGCTAAATGTTCCAACGGTCGGATTGTAAACAACAGCTCTCCAGGGAGCGCGACCCGCTCTCCCCACGCTCAGTAACCCACACATGAAAAAATTATCTATTGGGTATTTTCTATTTTAATTCTGTGAATATATTGTTGATTTTGAGGGAAATCTAGTAATTAAAGTGTTTAGTATAAACTCAAAAAATAAACTATTTCAAAGATCCATTTAGGTTTTGTAAAGATAAAGTAATCCAATGCGATCTAATTTTCTTCCTGTGCACAGAGAGTGGGGAAGAATCAGCTAGTGAGTAAGCCCCAAAGTAACGGCGATGGCCTGATACCGCATTCTCTGTGTAGATCTCTCTCTCTCTCCCTCGCTCACTAATCAGAAACCCGTTTGGCCGGCAACAACAAACTGGACAAAGCTTTCCGACTGGAAAAGCTACAATTCCACAGAACAAAAACAAGAATGTTTGACTTTGGTTTAACTTTCCGAGCACGCCGCAAAGTAGACTAACTTTTTTCCACTGCGATTACACAATAAACACTCACGCACACAGGCAAAACACTTAGCCCCACACCCACGCGGAGTTTTTTTATCCGTCTTATCGCGCCTTTCAGTGACCCAATAATCAAATCGATAAAAGTGCCGTTGTTAAATTATAAACCCTTAATCAGTCCACTCTTAATTATTTACCAAATGACGCAACCCGAAGCCGGGTTGCTTCTAATGAGTCGCTTCTAACGCTACCGGCAAACGGTGAAAGTTAACTAAGGCCTTCGCAAAGTGTGGCCGTGCCGCCAACTCTCCGGTGATAACAAGTGCGCCTGCGTCAGTCCCCCGCCGATTCCTTAGGTTCCACAATTACCACCCACACTTGTAGCACCACCAACACCACAGCGATGCGTTCTCAATTAGTGGGACGGGAAGCGCGTGGGAAGAGCTTAGTGTGAGTCAACCCTGGAATAGTTTAAGTTCCAATTTAAACACACAGTGATGGTCAAGATAATGGGACTCCAAATGTAATAATAATTTCTATATTTTGTATTATAGTTTAAGAATAACTTAATAATTATAAAAATATATTAACTACGATTTAAATCTACAAAATATGATATAATTATTTTAAGAATTTATTCAGTTACTTAAAGAATAAACCAAAGTTTCCCAAATAGAAGCAATCGTCCCAGGTTTGGGTCAATGATTACGCAAAATATTTATACAAATACTTTATTACTTAAAATTCAGATGACAACGGTACAATTTGGGCACTTGAGAAACGAAAGGTCGAGACTACTTCCAAATCTGGTTGAAAAGGTCCATGAACGAGTCGTAGATCATGAATGTGATAGCCACATCCAGGCACACGCGTCCCAGACGCGGCACTGTGCCCTTATAGAAGGCGGCTGGACCTTCGTTCTTAAGGATCATCACCGCACAGTGGGCTGTGTTCTTATACTTCGAGGCCTCAAGGCCCTGCATCCTGGTCTTAACCACATCCAGAGGAGTGTTACCGAACACAGAGGCAGCTCCGGCAATGGCACCGAACGCACCCACCAACAACTTGGGCACCGGCTTGTTCGGATCGTCACCCTTGTACAGATCCTTCAGTGACTCCAGCACGAAGAAGCGGATGGCCTGGTTGGAGCCCTGCTTCAGAATGGTCGGCGTCAGGCCCTTGTAGATGCCAGTGATGCCCTCCGACTTAACGATCTGCCCTACTCCATGAAAGAATCCCTTGAACTTGGGATCGGCGCTACGCTGATCATTGATGAACTTCACCTTAATGGTCTCCATTGGGGTGACAGCCACAATTGCTTCGCAAACACCTGCACCCAGGCCACAGAGCAGCTTGCCGGAGTTACTCAGTTGTCCCCTGGAGTCCACAGAATGCGTTTTCAGGAACTCGAAGGCGCCAAACCTGCAGAATAAATATATAACTTTGCTTTCATGGGAAAACGAGCACTTACCTCGCCGCCGACTTGGGAATGCTGCCATAGAGCAGCACACTGAGACCGCGGTAGAGTCCGAAGAATCCGCGCTGCTGCACCGTCTTCTTGACGCAGTCAAAGATTCCATTGTACTTCTTATTCGCTCCCTTCTCGTCCAGCTGCAGTTGTGTCTTGACGTACTCGGTAGGATATGTGATGCAGATTTCGATGCCTCCGGTTATACCGCCGGCCACAATGCCCTTGAGCCCCTGTTCTCCTCCGCCAGCCGGAGCTGCAGCCCCGGTCTCTGTCATCCAGGGACGCCGACGATACGGGCTTACCAGGACGACAAAGCCCTTTCGATCCATGCTCACAATGGACAAGGAAACAGGATTCAGGGGCAGTATGGCTTGAAATTTGCTGCTTTAATTTCAGCTAATTAATGTATAACAAAATCGGGGATTAAACTCGAAATCATCGCTTCTATAAATAGCTGCATTCTAATAACCAAGTAAAGACGACATAGCATTCGTAGACCTGTTGCTAAAAGCGTTCTACAATACTTTTTCAGACTTGGAATTTAATGTCGAATTGACAGCATTAACTTAAAATCTCAACATATTTATATTTATTTAAATCCCAAGCGAAAAAGCAAAGAATCTTCCCCAAAACCAACTGTCTTTCATACTTACATCTGATCAAATGAAGAATTTCGAGTTTTGTTAGAACATTTAACCGAAACAAGAGTTTTTGAAAATTTGTAATTGAGAATAAATTTTGAATTTTGTGTCTAAGCATATCTAACCTTGTTTAATTAGCTGAAAGAGAAACTTGTAAAGAAAACATTGGATATATTAAAAGCACTTCAGTGTTTTGGTTTATTCAAATGCATTTGGAAATAGGCCCCCCCGAGTGAGGGGGTAATCTTCGCGCATACACCGACTACGGGTGTACGGGTGCTAAATAATAAATTAACATTAGGCTGAGCGTGCAGATCCGTTTTTTTGTTTAGTTAGTTTAGTTCACTGTTAGTCAATAACAATAGTGGCTGAGTTAGTTGCGATGCATGTAGTCGAATGATTATAGTTGTAGATCAGTCATGGACAGCTCCTGTCGCTTAGACAGCCTTGTAGGTGCGCACGCACTTCACGCTGCCAATGGTGAGGGTCTGTCGGAGAAGGAGGGATGAGTAAGGATCACAAGATAATGGACAGCAGGATGGTACTCACGGTGATCAGCTCGCCATCGTTGAACTCGCGGACAATGGTGGTGGGCTTGTCGCCCTTCTGCTCCTGCGTGAGCTTGTTGCCATCGAGGGTGATGATGCTCTTGACGTTGCGACCATCCAGGGTCTCCTCGTCGAACTCCTCGCCCAGCTTGAAGCTGATGGCGGAAGTCTTGAAGGTGGAGGTGGTGGTCAGGGTGTAGGTATCACCCTCCAGAGTCACCTCCACGGTGGGGCTCAGGCTGTTGCCCATTTTGCGCGTCACCAGACCGACGCCTGCGAATTAAAAATGAAATACAAAATTTGATGAAAAGGTCAGAAATCGGAAGCTAAGGGCAGGGAAAAAGAGAAAAATTGGAATGCGAGAAATGAATTATGGGCTGACTGACTGACTGCACATAATTGAATTAGCCCAACAAACTCGGAGACCCAACAAGATCGGCCACAATGCAAATCATATTTTATTTAATTAAAAATAATAAAGCCGAGTCACGAAGCCGAAGCAGTGCAGACTCCGCTGCTGCTGCTGAAACGTCAAAAGTCGAGCTCAAGGTTAACGAACAATGCGGGCTCCTTCTCCTCCTCCGGGGGCTTATCAATTGGCAAGCCCCTCTATATATAGATAGGGCGGGGACAGCGCCTTATCTCACAGTAGTGCATTTAATATAAAAGTATAAATAAGAACATCCCGTTTGCAACAGACAAAAAAAGCTCACCAAGAGTGCTTCAGATTATTCCAAATGAAAGATAATCTCTTTTGAAATGATATGCATTTGCCAATTTCCGGGGTCTGACATGTTCAAAATCGATGAAGTCAAGAGAAATAAGCGAAACTATACCGCAAAATTAAAGATAAGCCATGTCATATAGCCATTAAATGATAAGCCACGTAATTATTTGCCCGTTTTCAAATAATTGCTAGCATTTGTTAATTGCACTATTTATATTTTTTCTTATTTATGGCCTCATGCCTCATTGGGTCCCAGCAATAAACACGTCTTGAGAACAATTAAACAAAGTAAAAAACCTAATAATAGCTTGCAATTATCGAAGAAGAAGGAATGAGAGTAGAAAGTAAGACCTCTCCTGACCTCAGGCTTTCTATCGGTTTTATTTGGAGCGATTGTACATCCATCAAGCCAGCCAATAGGGCCAATCAATTATGCTCAATTATGTATGGACGACGACAAGCTTGTAGCGTGTAGCGTGTAGCTTGTAGCTTGTACTTGGTTCTTTACGAGCCCCCATCGAGTCAAGTGTCAACCGTCTGTCGCCGCGCGATAACTTCCCACTCATGGGAACCCAGCAACTGTACCCAGAGATCGATTTATATGCATCGTATATGTACATACATATATATGATTCGCGAACCTTGAGCAGATTAGGCTCGCCTGCAATTTCCAGCAACGGTCAACGATAGGGCCCGCTGGCACAGCCAGGCAGCCCGCCCAAAGTGCAAAGACTATAATCGTTGCCCAATTATCGTGACCATCCACCCCACATACTATATATATATGGGCATATAGTTTATCGCATTTATATATGACAGCTGATAACCATTGCCGAGGCCTCTGGCCACAACAGGTTGTTTTTGGGCTTTGTTTGGATTTGAAAACTGAGATCTACGTGGCCCTCTGTCTGGGGACCAAGTCTAGCGTTGAAACCAAAACCGCAAGACGAGAATAGTTCTGGCTTACTCTGGGGTCTGGAAAATAAATCCGGACCTCAAAGTGGCGCGACATCTCCGGTTTCCCCATATATACAAGATGTCATCCCCGCATCGCTATCGGATAAGTCTAGAGCACGGGAAAAATAAAAAAATATTTAAAAGCTAAAAATTAAACACCAAGTTATAATAAACCTAGATAATAATAGACTAAAGTTTAGACTCTAGTCAGACAGCGGGGCCAAAGATCGGAACCCATTTTTTTTTAGTAAGTAGACAGCTGCAAACTTAATGGCCCGGAGCAAAGTTCAGTGGGAACTTTCGCCAAAAAAATCTGGCATACGGTATATATACCACGACACCTGTCGGGAACGGCTAATGTCACGATGATTTTATGATGAAGTGACTCAAAAAAAGGGGGCCAAAGTACAGCCCATTTAATTAGTTTTTGGGTTTATGGCGCCGCCAAGAGATAGATAAGCTTTTACTGCTCTTATGCTTTTTGCACTCTGATTCGTAACTGTAAATTTTACTTTTTTTTTTGGCAAGGTAAGCACGTTTTTCGGTTCCTGCATCTCCCTTTTCTGTGGCGGTTCCCTCTATTGATTTTCATCTTCCACCAACACACACGCATATGGAGAGTTTGCACAAGCTCACACGCACACTGCAGAAAAAGCCGGCCGGTTGATTTCGGTGGCGTGTTTTTTTGGTTTTCTCTCCCCCCTCTGAATCTTGCGAAGCGTGAGATTTTTGCAGCATTGCGGACTTCTTTCACTTTTTTTTAAAACTCACCCAGCTCCTTCATGTACTCATCGAAGTTCTCGGATTTGTCGAGCTTGTACTTCTTTCCAACGAATGCCATTTTAACGGTAAGTCTGGTCTGTGGTTCTGCACAAGATATTCACTTTTCAAAATTTTCGGAGCGAATGAATTTACTGTGCGTTGCCGCTCTTTTATACTCTCAAACGCCGGGATAGGGATGGACGGGAGGCACTATCGATAACATCAGAGCTTTCGGGCACTTCGCTTGTTTTCCGTTTACATTAAAAATAATTTTTTATTCTTCTGCTAACTCAAAAAACTACCACTAAAAATACATTAAAATTTATTTGCATAAAATTTTATAAAAATTAAATTAAGAATCTGCATAGTGTAAAACATAGCTTTTATTTAGTAAATATATTTGTCTTTGGTATCCAAACGTAAAATTAAAGACATATTTTTATTTAACAATCGATATTGCTTAAAACTTTGTTAGTGTCAGCTCTAGTTATCAAGTGCCAGAAATCGAACAAAGCTCTCTCTTCTTCTCTCTCGCTCTCTGAAAAGTTCTTGAGCGAATGCTGCGTTGGTTTTGAATTTTTTATGCCTGCTTGGCGGATAAGAGCAAACATTAAATGATCTGTCTTGGGATCGGCTTACCTGATGCAAAACCGCGTACAGTTTATACATAGTATATTGCATTAGTATGTATATTGGCGCCATGGAGTTCCTTGTTCGGAACGTTACATAAAGCCGCTTTTTTTGCGCTCTCCAAAATAAGAACGGTTCCATGTATGCGATCCGTGTATACAGCTTTCTCCTCTTTCTCCCCCTGCGAGTTGTCATTGAAAGCCCCGCCGGGCCAGCCCCTCTTGCACCTCAGCGGAAGCCATCGCCTGCAGCCTTAATTGATTAAAAGGTGCCGGCCTAATAACGGGAACTATGTACATACAATGCCAGCAGCCATGCAATGTATGAATATATGAAAATATCTTGATTTTAATGAAGCTCAAAATACAGAAGAATTTTCGCGATATTTTACGACTTTAAAAATAGCATTTCGCATTTGGTCTGGAGGCGCATTTTGAGCCTACACACATGAATAATAATATACTTCTGATAGCACATTGGCTAGATTCAAAACTTTCCACATTTCTATATCTATTTCCCAAATATCTACCTTCTTGGATATATACTTTAGTGCGAAATGGTAATTCCCGAGTCCAAAAATGCTGATAGTCATCAATAAAAGTCTATTGCATAGCGAAAAGCTTAAAATTACCACCCACCCATCCATAAAACTTTTTATGTCTTTTCCATAATCGATTAACTTGGTCAATTCACGTTAAAAAATGAATAAAGCTGATATCATTATAAGCGAGAAAATAATTGCGAAAAATTAATAGATAAATCAAAGTAATTTAAATACAAGAACCAAACCCGATTCAAAATCGATATTTTATTAGCTCTAGAAGTAATTCAAATTTATATTTCTGTTTTTTATATTTGATTGTTCTATTGATCCAGGTGTCCGTCATTCATAATAGATAAAAATCCGAGCTATAAAGGTTCGACTTGATATCTACCCATATGTATTCATAATATTCATAGTCATTTTAAAAGCGCTCCTCTGTGGGTCAGTGCCACCAATTGAAAACTCACGGGTACTGCTAAGTGATCATGTGCATGTATAAATATAACATTCGACACAATTCGCTGCATATTATGATTGTGAATATCTTTTAAAAAGTCGCCGCGCCACTGAATTGTAATCTAATCAAGCACTTCCTTCCACCCAAGCCCAATCCAATGCAATATTGAGATTACCCACGATCTCCACAAGCTGGCCCATCCTCTGCTGGGTGGCAACTATGTACTTATACGTACCCATGCACATATGTACGTATAACTGTGCATATATCAAATATAAGTAAAAACAGACCTTCCGATTTCGTTTAGTGCCTCCAGTTATCGTATTAATTCAATTAGTATTTCATAGACCTCTCCACGCGTCAACCGCCCCTTATATATTTATATGGCCGATCATAAAGTTAAAGTTAGTTTGTTGCGTTTGTTTGGATTGGAAATATACAATCGCTTTATTTAAGTACATATGACAAATTTCACAATAGCATATAAGAATTGAATTAACTGATTAATGTAACTTTTACTAGAAAAGTTTTAACTTAATTCTTTTAAATATATTTTTTCCTATTCTCTGTAGATTGAAAGTACACGATCGATAAATATATTTTCTTTGGATGATAATTGTTAGGGATAAACGTGGCTTTCTTAAGTGCTAATTTGTTTGTAAAATTTCAATATTTGTATTTTTAAAAAATTTTTAATAATATTGGGTTGCTTCTTTTTATTATTATTAATATCTACTCAATACTAAGTTATTCTTTTAAATGTATTCAAAATTTATTTTCTCTCTGTCTCTCTGTTTTTGTGGAACTCTTTTGGGCTTTATGCGAACAAACCCAAAAGTATGCAGTAAAAATCGAATGTGAGCTTTTCTAAACCGTTAAATTCATAAATTCAAATGTTCTTTATTATATAGCTTCCTCATCTTTGGAGTTTTTTAAATTATTTACCTCAGTTGTTTTCTCAGAATTTACAAAGATACATATGACACCTTTAACATCTAGAAGATCAAGCGCGTACAACGAGTACGTCAACAAATTTGCAGGCTAATAGAATGTTTGCTAGATAAAAGGCGTATCATAATTACACATTGGTTATTACTGATTACAAGTGTCATGCAAAATGGGGAAAACAGGCGTTGGTAGGCCTGCTTATCACACGATATAAGATACCAGAGAGAGGCCTTTAGAATGGGAGCGGGAAGAATGAGAGCGAAAAGGGGGAGAGTTATGGATGCAAGAGTGTAGAGCGAGAGAGCAAAGAACAAAAGAACGAAGATCGAAAGAGAAATGCATTTACAATAGCCAGTTTATCACCATCCCCATTGAAGCTTTGGAGAGTTGAAGAGCGTACTGAGAGCTCCAAATAGGCGGTGGCCAGCGGGAGAGTACTTTCCAATCTTAACCTGGCACAACAAGTACGGAGAGTGCACACTGAGAAAAAAATTTACTATAAAAAGAAACGTATAATTAGAAAAATATTTATATATAAAAAATATTTATTTTTATTTTATTATTTTAAGAAAAATGAATGCATGGATTGCATTTGTGTGAAAAAGACCTTTTTCTTGCTCTCCTTACATTAAAATGTCAATCTTTGCCTGCCAAGCACCAGCAATAACAAACATAAGAGTACCACAGTTTCGATTTGAGAGTTATTATACTCAGAGAGAGATTTTGCATAATTTTATCTTTATTCTATTTCGTTTGTTTTTAGAAGTATAATGATTACGGATTAAGTCGAATGTACTTTATGTGGTATTTACTATTTCCGCTCTTTAAAATTTTAATTTTCTTTAATAAATTTTTTTACTAAATTCTGATTGGTTATTTGTTTCTCTGAGTGCAGTGTCGCAACTATTTAATGGAAGTGCGAGAGCGGAGCACATTAGAACAAGCGGAGTGTCGGACCGAGCACGACGTCGTGGATCGAGAAGTGTAAGCCATATGCGTGTATTCCCATATGGTTCCGATAAGTTCGATGTGGACAAAAGCGAATTAGAAATACAGCGCAACGCGACCGATGACGAAATTCGGCTGTAACAGAGATAGAAGTGAACTGAAGTGATCTCTGGGAGCAGCAGCCTGCTAGTCGCGGCGGCGTAGGAATAAAATTAAATGCCAAGTGATATTACCTGTGCGGCAGTGGAAAAGTTTACTCCCTTCGGCAGCGATTAGAAATCGAAGTTCGAGATACAAGATACAAGATCTGAGATCTCTGAGGTTGCTCGCTCGCTGGCTCCCTGCTAATGCCAAACTAATTATATTAGAGGCGAGCGCGTGTCCCCTTTTTCGAATCGAAAAGTGCTAATCAACCGCTGGCTAATTCAGAGACAATCAATCCCCCGAGCTCAAACAAGTCCCCTGTAATGCAACAGTGTATATAGTGCAATTCAACTCCAATTAGTGTAATCCAACCTGCCAATCCATCACCAGCCATGCAGTCGATGAAAGCCGATGAACTGCCGGAGAATCCGCGCGAACGCTCCAATCCCCTCTCCTCACTATTCTTCTGGTGAGTTTTCCCAATTTTTAGAGCATTAAATTAGTACCTACAGCTAGTGAGATCTCTTTAAAGTACTTAGTCATTTATGTTTACCAGATATACGTACAGATTCTACACAAATTGTTTGTTCAAAACCTACTTCTTGTGAAATGCAAACAAAGCTTTAAATAGTTCTTCTTACGCGTATATAAAAAGATCCCACAGATTAGAGACGCTTTGATAAGAGAATTAACCCCTTTGATGACTAGTTTAGGTGTTAGTTTTTGCTTTGTGGGGAATGCTTTTAGATTCAGATTCCGATTCCGATTCAGGGCAAGGGGATTTTGGGTAGAGGCATGACGGAGCTGGCAAAGCGACAACACTACTGACAAGTTGATTATTTCATTCAATGGCTCGCTTAATTTGCATGACCGAGTCGTGGAAATCTTTACCCATTCGTCCGGAGCCCAGAGCACGGAGCACGGAGAGAGTCCGTAGCTTTATTCAATTGGCTACCAATTGAAGGCGACACTTTGCCTTGCCTGCTCCGTTCTCTGGAACTACTCCCAAAGTGAATCTAGCCACAATAACTATGATATCCGACCGTGATAACTGAATAGGAAAACTGCTGACAAATGAATTGAATCACAGGGTATGCCAGGGTGTGGATATATCCAGTTCAAACATCATAACTTTATCAGTCATTCACAAAAAATTTGATTTAGAGAGACTTTAACTTGCTGATTAGATTTAAATTCAAACATTTCATTATGTTCAGTTTGTCAGGTAATTATTTTTCGACATAACTGTCTGTGGTTTGTCTTTGATAAAATAATATTTGATAAATTTCATAGTGACGTTGCCTTTTGCCTCATAAATGTGGAGTTATCAGAAGATATAATAGCATTGTTGCTAGATAAATATATCACACAGTAAGGTATTATTATTAATTTCTTTGTAGCATGTAATTACTTATATTTCCATTGTGACTGGGGTTTGAGTTAGAATAACTTTATTTTGACCCTGACATACTCGTATTATATTGCTGCAACAGCTAGCAACAGTTTTTCCCTCTGTTTTGGTTCTGATAAGCCCCTGAGAATGTCAGTAGTCTTCTCTTAATTTTATTTTTTTGGCTGTCATCACATAAGAATTATCAGTATCAGTACCGTTCCTGATAAGAGAAAGCCTTCCGCTAATTATATTTTCGTTGTTCTTTCAATAAAATGTGGCTTTAACATTGTCTACGTGATGCTGTTCCCATCTGAAGTTTTGCCATGCCCGTGCTTTTCAAGGGGCGCAAGAAGACCCTGGAGCAGAAAGATCTTTATAGAGCCCTCAGAGAGCACAAGTCAGGTGAGTTTATCTGCCAATTAAGTTCCTGAAGAAGTCTTAAGTGTTCATGTAAAATTCTTTCAATCTGTAGACTCTCTGGGAGATCGTTTGTGCGCCGCTTGGGATGAGCAGGTGGCCAGAAATGAGACACCGCGTCTGGGTCGAGCTTTAATGAAGGTATTTGGCTGGAAGCTGGTGGTTACGGGTATTTCCCTGTTTCTTCAGGAGTTCCTAACCAAGTAAGTAGTTTGTATTAGTATTTTTTATAATTTAATTACTGACTTTATCCTTTATACCCATCCAGAGTCACTCAGCCCATTTGCCTGTTCGGGGTAATGGCCTACTTTTCCGGCAACGATCCGGACCTCACCAAGGCCCAGTTCTATGCCGCGGGTCTAATAGCTGGCTCCGTGTTCAGTGTATTGATTGGACATCCCTATATGTTGGGACTACTTCACCTGGGCATGAAAATGCGTGTTGGTAAGTGGTGATTTTTATACCTAATCTTGGTGTGACCCCAGCAAATCTCCTTGTTATTCCAGCTCTCAGCAGCCTCATCTATAGGAAGGCTCTCCGGCTTAGCAGAACCGCCTTGGGCGATACCACCGTGGGTCAGGTGGTCAATCTCTTGTCCAACGATGTGGGACGCTTCGATTTGGTTCTGATCAACGTACACTACCTGTGGATAGCTCCCCTCGAGCTGATTCTAGTCACCTACCTGATGTACCGAGAGGTAAGGTGGGTGGTTAGGATACCGCAGAGAGAGAATGTTTCTAATCAAACCGGTTTTGAGCTGATGGAACAGTTTGAATCGCCCTTTTGAGTTCTTTGAACGTGACCCTGAATAATGATTACTGAACAAACATAGCTTAGCATAATGCATAACCGTCTTCCGAGAAGCTTCTATTGAGCAAAAGCTTCTAAAACATACGACCGACAAAAACCTTAATGCTTTCCCCTGGATATAGCCATACCCAAGACCTTTTTGGGCTGACTTGTTTGAACATTTAGCTATCAGTGAATAGTTTGGCTATGAATATAAATGTTGACTTATTATTAATTACTTTTTGTACATACACAAATGGCTGATCAATTACGAATAATTTAATTTGGAAAAGAAATAATGCTCATGATATAATGTCTTATTTATTTAAATATTATTTATATAAAAAAGAAATAACTAACTTACTTCTATCTTTCCCTTTTCAGATTGGAATATCATCACTGTTTGGCATTGCTATAATGCTGCTCTTCCTACCCTTCCAATCCTACCTGGGCAAGCGGACCAGCGTACTCCGACTGAGAACCGCCTTGCGGACGGATGAACGCGTTCGAATGATGAACGAGATCATCTCGGGCATTCAGGTGATCAAGATGTATGCCTGGGAGAAGCCCTTTGGCAAGGTGGTAGAGCTAACACGCTTCAACGAGATGCTGTGCATCAAGCAAGTCAACTACATTCGTGGAATCCTCATCTCCTTTGCCATGTTCCTTTCGAGAGTCTTTGTCTCCTCCAGTCTGATTGCCTTTGTCCTGCTGGGCAATATCCTGAATGCCGAGAAGGCCTTCTTTGTCACTGCCTACTACAATATTCTGCGTCGCTCTGTGACCATGTTCTTCCCGCAGGGCATCTCCCAGTTTGCTGAGCTCTTGGTCTCCGTGCGTCGTCTGGAGACGTTCATGCACCGACCAGAGACTCAGGTCAGGGATAAGTCAAGGAGTCCCACTCCTGCACCAAAGGGAGAGTCACTAAATGGAGACAGTCCCAAGAGCAATGGCCTGTCGGAGAATCTGATTGAGTTCAATCAGTTCCAGGCCCGCTGGGAAAGTCATTCGGTGGAGCCCACGCTGGAGGACATTAATCTGCAGCTGGGACGTCGCAAACTGGTGGCCGTCATTGGTCCTGTGGGAGCTGGCAAGTCCAGTTTGATCCAGGCCGTGCTCGGCGAGCTGCCAGCGGAGAGTGGCAGCCTGCGGGTCAACGGCAGTTACTCCTATGCTGCCCAGGAGCCTTGGCTCTTCACCGGATCCGTGCGACAGAATATCCTATTTGGATTGGAGTGGGACAAGCATCGCTATCGCACCGTGATCAAGAAGTGCGCCTTGGAGAGAGACTTTGAGCTGTTGCCTTACGGCGACAAGACAATCGTGGGAGAACGTGGAGCCTCGCTTTCAGGTGGCCAAAAGGCCAGGATTAGTTTGGCTCGTGCGGTGTACCGACGAGCGGACATTTACCTGTTGGATGATCCACTTAGCGCCGTGGACACTCACGTGGGACGTCATCTCTTCGACCAGTGCATGCGAGGTTACCTTCGAAGCGAGCTTGTGATCCTGGTCACGCATCAGCTGCAGTTTCTGGAGCAAGCTGACCTCATTGTGATAATGGATAAGGGTCGCATTAGCGCCATGGGCACCTACTCGTCCATGAAACGCAGTGGCTTGGATTTTGCCCAACTGCTCACGGCACCCAATAAGGAGGATGAGGCCCTGGAGGAGACGGAGTTTGCCATTGGCGATGGCGTGGATCGTTTGGGCGTGCCCTCGCTGAGCAGAAGGGACAGCAAGATCAGTAAGCCGAGCACGCGGAACAATAGCTTTACCTCATTGAGTTCCATGGCGGAATCAATGGCCCAAGAGGCAGCCTTGCAGCTACAGGAGACTCGAGTGGAGGGCAAGATAGGACTGGGACTGTACAAGGAGTATTTGACGGCGGGCAGCAGCTGGTTCATGCTCTCCTTCATGGTGTTTCTGTGCCTGGCCACGCAGATCCTGTGCTCATTTGCGGATTACTTTTTGTCTTATTGGTAAGTTGGAGATATTGGGTTTCTTTATCCTGTATTCACCTTTTACTTTCTCCTAAAGGGTTGACAAAAACACCGATGGCACTGACATAAGATCGGATCCGGAGGACATGTACTACTTTGCCGCCCTCAATGTGGCCGTGGTGGTCTTCACCATTGTCAGGACAATGCTCTTCTACAAAATGGCCATGCGCAGCTCCACGCACTTGCACAATGCCATGTACCGTGGCATAACCAGAGCTGCCATGTATTTCTTCAACACGAATCCCTCGGGTCGCATTCTCAATCGCTTCTCCAAGGATCTGGGACAGGTGGATGAAGTCCTGCCCACCGTTATGCTGGATGTGGTACAGATCTTTCTCACTCTGCTCGGCATCATCATTGTGATCTGCATCACCAATCCCTACTATCTGATCTTGACATTAGCTTTGGCCATAATTTTCTACTACATCAGGGAGTTCTACCTGAAGACTTCGAGGGATGTGAAGCGTTTGGAGGCGGTGGCCAGGTCACCGATATACTCTCATTTGGGTTCCACCATCAGTGGGCTACCGACAATTCGTGCTTTGGGAGCTCAGAAGGAACTAATTGCCGAGTTTGACAATCTCCAGGATCTGCATAGCTCCGGTTACTACACCTTCCTGGCCACAAATCGAGCCTTTGGCTACTACCTGGACTGCTTCTGCACGCTGTACATTGTGATCATCATCCTCAATTACTTTATTAACCCTCCAAAAAGTCCCGGTGAGGTGGGCTTGGCCATTACCCAAGCCATGGGCATGACTGGAATGGTGCAGTGGGGCATGCGTCAGTCGGCGGAGCTGGAGAACACAATGACTGCCGTGGAGCGGGTGGTGGAGTACGATGAAATCGAGCCGGAGGGTGAGTTCGAGTCCCGGGAGGGTAAGAAACCGCCGCCAAATTGGCCCGAAAGGGGCGAGATCATCACGGAGGACCTCTGTCTGCGCTATTTCCCGGATCCGCAGGCCAAATATGTACTCAAAGCCTTGAATTTCCGTATCCGGCCCTGCGAGAAGGTGGGCATCGTTGGACGCACGGGAGCGGGCAAGTCGTCGCTGATCAACGCGCTCTTCCGGCTCTCCTACAACGAGGGCATCATCACCATCGACGAGAGGGATACGGCTGAGATGGGACTCTTTGACCTCCGTAGCAAGATATCCATTATACCCCAGGAGCCGGTGCTTTTCTCGGGCAGCATGCGTTACAACCTGGATCCCTTCGAGGAGTACAACGATGCCAAGCTGTGGGAGGCCCTCGAGGAGGTCAAGCTGAAGCCTGTGATTGCTGAACTGCCCAGCGGCTTGCAGAGCAAGATTAGCGAAGGCGGCTCCAACTTCAGTGTGGGTCAACGTCAGTTGGTGTGCCTGGCAAGAGCGATTCTTCGGGAGAATCGTGTCCTAGTGATGGACGAAGCAACGGCCAATGTAGATCCACAAACCGATGCTCTTATACAGGCCACAATCCGTAGCAAATTCCGTGACTGCACAGTGCTGACCATAGCCCATCGACTCAACACGATCATGGACTCGGATCGTGTGCTCGTGATGGATGCCGGTCACCTGGTGGAGTTTGGTTCTCCCTACGAACTTCTAACAGCCACCGAGTCGAAAATCTTCCATGGCATGGTGATGGAAACGGGTCAGAATAGCTTTGACAGCCTCCTCAAGGTCGCCGAGAAGGTGAGTGCTAGCAGATAATGATTGAGTTATGATTTATATGTTTATTATAATTATTTTTCCTTATCTTTGCAGGCTCATCTGGAGGCAAAGAAACCGAAATCGGAATAGATCCGATGGCACAGGTTTATACTTAGCATATTAAGGTCTCAACTCCTGCAAATTTGTACCTAATCCAGCCAGCTGCATTTAAGTTAATTTGCTACTTAAAGTATTATACGCCTTCGAACCTTACATACCCTGCATACATATAGAAGTAACCTTCTTATAGATTTAGTGTGAAATACAGAAGCAGCCCATCGAATGGTTAAATACATAAAGAGTCTCAAAAAAATAAAAGTACTTTTAATGTTTAAATTAAAATAAACACGAAAGGCAAAGGTAATTGAGTGCGTTTAAAGGGTATCAGGTTTGGTTCTCTTTTTACACAAGAAAAGTCTCCTAACGGACTTCTTTCTCTCTTGTTTAGAGTGCGAGAGCAGACTTTTTCGTTTTAGCTGCACTCTCATAAAGTTTCGCACTTTTTTTCTTCTAATGTAAGTCAGTGCAATTCAAATATAAACAAAGAGAGAGACTTTTTAAAATTCATTCTTTCTCTCTCATTTAGAGTGCGAGAGCAGACTTCTTCGTGTTAGCTGCACTCTCATAAATTTTCGTACTTTGTCTCTCCCAAAGTAATTCAGTGCAATTCAAATTTAAACAAAGAGAGAGACTCTTTAAAGTTCCCTTTAGGTTGCTCTGCCAGAGATATCGAAGATTTAAGCGTAGTGATCATATTGATTCTGATTCTGATTCTGTGATCATATTGATTCTGATTCTGATTCTGATTCCTTTCTGGATGAAAGCAAGTACTGATAAATTATGATCCCGCTGCAAAGCCAAACTGTTTATTATATTCTGTAGAGACATCTGGTAAAAGCTACGTGCAAAAAAATCCAAACTTAAGAACTCACATGTGTTTACTACAAATTTGTCTTATTTTTTAACAAGTTCTTGGTCATTCCCCAAACTCAGACCTCTCTGGAGGTCATGGAGACTCTTGAGCATACATAAGCCTTGGGAAGGATTTGAACCACAGCTCGCTTGGGGGTTGTGGAGGTGATCAGGTTGAATCCCCGGAACAAAAATATGCCACAGCAGTCGCAGGCCATCAACAGAGCGGTTGTGAGTTGGACCAAAATCATTTTGATCACGGAAGGGTGTACATTTGGCCAATCGCTTAAATGGCAAACGAACATAACAAAGAACAGGACCACGGCATTGCAGATGAGCATCACGCAGATGAGGATGGAGCTAATCTCGTGGCGCCCAAATGTGCTGAGAGCCCGCAGGCTGGCCAGGATTATGATGAGGGGGATGAGCATATGGATAAATACTAGGAATCCGAACATAAAAGGGCAGCAATGCGGCATAAACAGTCGATCCGTGTTGGCCAAGTAGGTAAAGCTCTGCAGCCAATGACCAGTTCCCATCATGGAGACGTAAAGGTAAAGTAGAATGGAAACGGCAAAACGGTAGCATAGTTGCAGGTACTCCTTGGATGTTAGCATCGATTCTTCCTTCTCCTCCTCTTCCTTGACCTGTAGTCTGGTCTGTAAATGCACCTCGATACCCTGTTGATACTCTAGGATCAGTAACTGGGCAAAGAGGGAAGCGTACGAATCGCTCAGGAGCGCATGAACGGTCAGCAGGTTGAAGCATATCAACTGCAGTCGGGATCGGAGACAGGTATTCCTACTGTAGGGTATCGAGGCGAAGGCATAGAAAAGGAACGCCCAGTTGATTGCCATCATATAGATGGGAATCGTCTTGCCCGTTTCCCTTAAATAGATTCCTACTCCTCCCAGAATCAGCATTCCTCCGTTGATAATCCACACACGCTTCTGGTGGTTTTCATTGAAAATGTAGGGACGCAGGATAACCAGCAGCATGCTAGTGGCCTGCAGGGTCGTCCGATAATTGGTGTCCATCAAGAACTCCATTTTGGGCAGAAACAACAGGAACACGGTCAGCAGGAGGACAAGAATCCACCAGAACATGACCTTCAAGGAGGGACGCACCCAGCCCAGTCGGTTGTAGAAGCCAACAGCCAGAGCATAAACCAGACCGAGGGAGTAGCTACAGCATAGAGTCACAGCAATGAGTACAGCAGGTATGCCGATCCAGGTCACGTGGCTCCGAACATCCAAGATGGAATGATCTGTTAGGGGCCTCTCGGCCATGGCCAGACACCAAAAGGCAAAGGGCACCACCAAACAGAGGATTGTCAACGGCGTCAAGTCCTGCAGGAAGGCTAGCTCACCGAACAGCAATCCAAAACTGGCCAGGAGTATCGTGTTCCAGGTCAGAAATCCTTTCCGAAGCTCCTTGGAGGCACGTGATTCTCTGGACAGCTTCAAAACCAGGTAAAATTCCCAACCGGCTAGAGCCAGAGCCGTGGCCACCTTCAGTGGAATGTTGTAGTATTTCACGTAAGACTTCACCGTTTTCAAGGCCAAACTGGCTGCCACTTGGCTCGTCTCCATGGCCTTGGCTTGCCAAAACGTTTCCGTGAGGCGATTTATCTGGTATTGATAGTGGGAAATCCGCAGGAGGCTCAAGTCACCCGCCTTGGGAAGCCACTTGTAGAAATAGCCCCGTTTGTGTCGCTTCACAAGGACCTTAGCCTGAAGCAGAAGTTGAAGGGCGTTCAGGTGCATTGCCTTGCCCTCCTCCTCCTGGGATACTTTCAGGAAGCCCAAAGGCAACTGACCCAGATTGTTGACCGGAGGAGGTAAGCCAATCAAAGCTGACATAAGCGGCGCCAGTTGGATCTGCTTCAGGCTCTGGATCGTCTGGTTAGCAAGGATGCCAGCGCCCCAGAGATGGAAGGGTGTCTGTGTCTCGTGGGGAGTGCCAGCGCCATGGGAGCCTAGGATGGAAATGGAAATGGTAAGTCATCTTGCCAATATATCTACTCTTTATTCTTACCCAGATTACTTAGTCCATGCGAGGAGGTCAAAAGGTAAGCAGTCCTATTGTCCCCAAATACACTTTCCATCACTTCGTAGGTCTCAAGGATGCCCATCTGAGCTCTGTACAACTTATCCAGATATCTCTCGTCCCTTGGACTGGCCCCGCCTATATCATCCAACCGGACCAGGATCAACACCCTGCTGGCATTTCGTATCCTGCTCTGGTTGCCATCATAGGACAGGTATTCCTGCAGATCTATGAGACCAGATTCCGTTTTGGGATTGTCACCCAAGAACTTTAGCAGAAGCCCATCAGCAGAGTTCAAGGTGCGATTGAAGATTGTGTCATAGTTGATTTCGGTGAGAAATGGGATTGGATGAAATCCGGCAAACAGGGCCACGTTACCCGTTTGGCTCAGAGTGGGCACACTGGAGTGGGCTATGCCCAGGAGACCTTGGCTCCCGTATATCTCACCCAACGCGCTAAAGTTCTGCGAGAAGAATGTCTCCGCGTTGAGGCCTTCGGCGAGGAAGACCACCAGGCGATCGGCTGGCTGTTTAACACCCATTTTCGGCAATGTCATCTGCGGCTCCAGGTGGATCAGGGGCGCAGATTGAAAGTAGATCTTCAGCACGCACACAAGCAGCAGAAGGTGCACCAGCAAGGCCTTGGTCTTCCACATCTTTAGCGGGACTGTTAGTTTCCCGAGAAAACTTAATAGAATCCGACGATATATCAGGGACACAACATTTGTGAAAAGTGATAAAAGGCACCAGAAAAATATCCGAAAGAGTGCCCAATTCATTTCTGAATGTTTCAGCTATGAATAAAGTCAAAGACCAAATAGACACAAGTTTATGAAAAAAGTGGTTGGATCTAGTAATCTCTGACAGAGCTGTCAGTGTCTCCATTCCAGATACAGCTCACCAGAATTCATATTGAGCTTGAAACACCCATTCAAATACAATGTTGGAATCCTATCGCAGTCTCGTGATCCTGCAGCTCTTGCCACTGCTGGCAGTTCTATTGATTTACCTTCGTTCAACATCCCTCGATGGCCTGGAACCGCAAAACCGTGCAGATGAGACACCGCCGGCTGATCGCCTGGTGGTCTTCGTAAGGGACGACTTGTCTGCTCACACTTTCTTCGCCAATCGCTGTGACAGTGTGCCGCTGCTGCGTGATATCTTCCAGCACCAAGGTCTAGTAGGAGTTAGTTGTCCCGAGGCCCCCTCCTACCGACCACTTTCACCATATGTGGCTCTCTTTGCCGGTATCAATGAGGATGCAGCCGCTGTGGCACGCAGCTGGCTGTGGCAGTCGAAGGCTCCTGACTCCCTCTTCAAGCGATGCCATCACAACTTTGCCTGGACGACTCCGGAATTGAGTTCTTACTTCCCTGAAATGGTCTTGTACCAGGAAGTGGACTTTCAACCGGAGGATTTAGTTGCTGGAAGAGTGAACCATTTACTATCCATGGAGGCCCATCACTGGCAAAAGACCAAGGGTATCCTCTTCTTTGTGCACCTTACGGGTATGGAGGCCTCTAGGAAAAGCATGCCACGAATCGAAGCCAACATTATGGACATGTACAGGAAGTTTGAAGAAAAGTTTCCTGACCGACGAACGGCTTACCTACTCACCTCCAATCTGGGTAAGGAAAAGCTTCAATGTAAGGATCACCTCAAGAATCTCTACTATGATTTTGAATAACTAATTTGATCATTATTCTCAGGGAAATGCAAGCTGTCAGTTGAGTCACCGTTTGTGTTGTGGGGCGCAGGGGTGGCTCACCCCACATCTGGGGGCGACCGCACCATCATGGTCAATGCCACTGGCTACAAGTTACCACTCCATGTCCTGAACCCCCACCACCTTACATCACTAATGAGCGCTCTGCTGGGTCTCCCGCCGCCGGTGTACAGTCGCGGCATGCTTCCACGTGGCATGTTGAACGTGAGCTCGGCGTACGAGGCCAAAGCCATGCTGACCAATGCCCAACAGCTGTTGGCACAGGCTCGTCGCTTGAGAGAGCTGCATCCCCGGAGTACTCCCTCTTTCTGGCTGGACTTTCAGCTTATGGATGCCTTTCTGAGAAACTGCTGGCGCCTCGTGAGACAGGAACGCTTCAAGGCTCTAAGGGAGTACAGCTGCAACTACATGCCGTTGCTGAACAAGGAAATTGACTTCTACACAGACTACTTTCGCGGAGCCATGGTCTTGGCAGTGACAGTGGCTGGAATCGGATGGCTTTGCTGTGTGGGCTGTATCCTTACTAACGTCCATGGCCGGGAGGTGGGCCCCATGAAGGGGCTGGTGTGGTTCAGAGGCCTTTCTCGATTGCTGACTGGCCTATTGGTGATCTTTATGATGCTGGAAGGAGTTCCCTTGGTGGTGCAGGCTATTTTTCTGCTGCCTTCCCTCTACTGGATGTTCGCTCTGAAGATGTTGGGTAAGAAGATCAAATTGGTGAGCCTACGTAGCGGGATCCTGTCCGGTTTAGTCGTCCTGTCTTGCCTGGGTGGCTTCTTCAGACGTTACAATATAGCATTGGGCTATTTGGGATTTGCCTGTTACACCAACAGGAATGCCTTTCGGGTTCGAGGAATGCAGTTCTACCTGTGGCTACTCTTGGTCCTGGGACTGTCGTTTATGTCCCTTCTCCCGGAGTCTCTGGGACGTTTGCAGCCTGGAGCTCTGCTCTTCAGCATCTGGCTGACCCTTATGAGGCCCCTGGCTTTCGGAGTGTTCCTTAATCCCATGACCTGGCTGGTTAACATTACCATGCTGTTGGTTTCTGTCGAGTACGTCTTGGTGGGCTGTCTTCCGTGGGTTACTTACTCGGCTACCTGGCTCTATCTGGGCTATGTGGCCTTTGGGCAGCGACGCAGTCTTCATCCCAGCGAGCTGATGTTCTTTAATCTGAGCACTTTGTACACCTTGACATGCACCTCCTACGAATCGGTGATTATCCAAATGCTGGCAATGGAACTGCTGCTGGGACTGAGGATGAAGCTGGAGAGGAACGAGACAATTGGAGCGTGGACTGCATCCCACTACATACTGGTGTATAGCTGGTACTCTCTCTTCGTCATCGGCAGCATCCCGGCCTTGGGCGACTTCTTTGAAATCCAATATGAAACCACTTTTGGAAACTTCTTTTTCATCGATTTCCTGACTATGATGCTAAAGCTGTGGCTGCCCTGGCTGATGATTCTCTGCATCCTGGCGGGTAACTACAAGGATATTTGGTCCCACGAGAAGCAGATCTTTCTACGACTGCTCCTGCTGAGCAGTGCCATGTCGCTGGTGCTTCTGCACCAAGTTCGCAACGATGGTACATGGTCGAATATCCTTACCAGATTCGCCCAGTTTGCTGTGGTGCAGTTGTTCCCGCTCGTCTGGCTGCTGCTGTGGCGACTGACGCACTTCAAACTGGGCTCCAAGTGGATTGCCCAGCTGCCAGACAGAGTTGAAAGGAAAATCTAAGAAAATCTTTAAAAATCTGCATTCAAAAACAAGACTTATGAATATTGTATTTTATGAATTAATAATTATATTTGTTTCTTTTAATGTATTTACAAATAAATTTAAACATAACAAAACTTAAATACCGCTAAAAGGTGGCATCACTCAAACAGCGTTGCCACACCGTTTACTGCTCTTGCACCAAATCATCGATAGTCACTTTTGGAAAAATGTAAAAACATCGATTGTTCTAACATCGACCTCTACACATCACCGTTAAGCATAGAAAATAAACAAAAAGCTCTGCGGAAATTATGTTTTCACGATAATATCCAACACATTTGTGCTGGCGCAAGTGTGTGCTGGAAAAACCAACCCCCCGGGCATCTCTAAACCGCACTAGGACGTGGAAGTTTGCCGCGGAAACGGCTATTGCGTATTCCGCACTACGGAAGCAGCAGCAGCAGCAACAACAACAACATAGTAAAAGGTGAGGCAAAAGTTTACATGTGAATGTGGGGGCGGGCGGTGTATGAACTGTTCACTGTTAATAACAACAATTGCCATGTATTGTGCACGTACAAACACACACACGCACACACACACTGTCACACACTCATTTTGGAGCGCGTAGGCAAAATGGCAGCCCAAAAAACAAATTGAGTTAAGTTTAGTTTCCACCTAACACCTCCATCAAGCGCCCATCGCCCCCGCCCCCGCCCCTGCCCCTGCTCCGTTGCGCCAACACTACGATCTTGCTGTATGAGTCGGCCAGCTAGCAGCGATAAGGTTCTAATTCCGTGCTCGATCGGTAGGCCCCCGAAGGTCGGATATTGTCACGCCGCCGGGTATCTTTGCCAGAGATTGCATACATATGTATGTACGCCCTGCTGTTCCGTCTTTTGCAGTGCGCCTTGCACTGTGCTTTCCCCCTTTCGCTGATTTATGCGCCATATTCATGGTTGGGTATGTTGACGTTGGGCAAGAGTTGGCTTTCTTATTTTATTAAAATATATTTAAAGTTCCAATAAGTTAGTGAAGGGAGTCATTTTCGAGCCTTTTAAATATATATTCTTGATTTTAGCATCAGAAGCCAAGTCGATAAAGCCATGCTCACTAGACAAAATATTATCAATTTCTTCGATTAACAAATACAATGTGCCACAAATTTTAGTTTGCTTACTTTATGTCAAAGCTTGCCAAAGCCTCTGTTATAAATCCGATCCTATCTGCATTTTTGCTTTATTTTACAATCAATTTTGGAGATAGTATAAGATAATTTGATTTTTAAAACTTCATGATTTTTAGTTCTTTGCTTCTTAACCGGTTTATTATTATTTTTGATTAGCATTAAAATAACGAAAAATTACTATATTTCATATAAAGCGTACACTGTATATGGTCTATCATAAATAAATTTTGCCAAGTCGATAGTAAAACTAATTTAATAAAGTCAAATTAGCATCTCTCATAGAATGGTGGCAACAAACCTTAAACCAGATTACTGAATTCAATCAAAACCGGATAAAAATGTACCACAAAGCTTACACTTTTACCTACCCAGAACAAAATAAAGAATTAAGCTTATAATCTTACCTAAAACAATCAATTAAGATCGACTTACACAATCCAGGAATCAATATTAAGCCTCAAAGAGTATTCCAATATTCGTTCTTCCTCAATTTTCCTTCTTGGGCTTCTTTTGTCTTGCTTTTGCCATTATTCAGCCACTTGTTCAGCGGCAGCCAGGCACAGTTGCCTCAATTAGTTGTTGCTTTTTTTATGTGGCAGTCGTCGGTGAGGTGAGGTGAAGTGACTTGCTCATTAGGCAAAACTCGAGCATCCGGCGGAGCAGCAAGTGGCAGCGGCAACAGCCCGTGCCCCAGTGTCATTAGCCAAGGGAGAAGCTAGTGAATATATATAGAGTAGTTGCTACTTTCACTGCCCCCCATTCCGTTCTGAGGCACATCATCAGCAGCTGATGTATAATCACTGGGGTAATGTCTTCGTTTAAGTACGATTAGTGACCAATCAGCAGCTGTTTGCTGGCAGTCGCAGCCTTAAGCAGGAAGCAAACTAGATTACCGTTCAGTTACTGGACAGACAATGCCTTTTCCATACCTTAGCGGCAGTCTTAACGAACTGAACTTACTGAACTTACTCCCCGAAGATGAGGTATAACCTCATAATTCACGGTCAATTTATAGTTATCTCTTCCAACTTGCCCAATTTGATGTTAGCCTTGGCTGACGATAAGGTTTCCTAAATAGCCAAAAAACACTATGCGAGACATCAAACTGGGCAATGAGAGTGAGAGAGTGCACTTAATTGCGCACTTTGTATTATTCCAACAGCAGAGAGAGAGGCTCTCCCAGTCTCTGTCCATATATCTATCTATCTATCTATCTGTATCTCAGACCCAGTGAATTTGCATACACAATTAGTGGGTTCTGCTAGTGGGCGTATAGAGGCTGATCGTGTAACGATTTTTGTGCTCTGCTCTTTCAGTTCACTGTCGCTGCGGCGATGGCCACGGCACCGCGTTCCCTGGACACCATCTCCCTGTGCTCCACCGTCTCCAGCTGCCCTGATCGGAATGGCTTCTACGGTGGCTTTCAGCGCACAGACAAGCCCAAGGAGCCGCTGTCCAAGGCACAGATCATAGCCAGGGAAAAGAAATGGCTCTACATGATTGAGAACTGGTCCACTTACATGTCCAAGAACTACAAGAAGGTAAGGACTCTTATCTTTTCACCATTAATAGAACAAATTAAGATTAATTTCTTTTACTTTCAGATCCGCGATCGCTGTCGCAAGGGTATACCGAAATCGGTGCGGCCCAAGGCTTGGTTCTATTTATCCGGGGCGTATTTGCTGAAAAAGAAAAACCCGAACGTCTACAGTGAGCTGCTAGAGAAGCCCGGCAATCCAACGACAATCGAAGAGATCAAAAAGGATAAGCATCGTCAGTTTCCCTTCCACGAAATGTTCCTCGACGAGCAGAAGGTCGGACAAATTGAACTCTTCAATGTGCTCAAAGCCTACTCGATATACAACCCCAAGGTGGGCTTCTGCCAGGCGCAGGCACCGATAGCAGCCTTTCTATTGATGCACCTGCCGGCGGAGGATGCCTTCTGGGTTTTTGTCAGTGTTTGTGATGTGTAAGTCAAGGTTTCCGGATAAAAGATAACACAAATTGGTAACTTTTATTTACTTTCCCTTGCAGTTACCTACAGGACTACTTCATACCCGGCCTGGAGGTGATCCAGAACGATGCCGGCATCCTGGAGGGGCTTCTCAAGAAGACCTGCCCGCCCGTCTATCGTCACCTGCAGAAGCACAAAGTGGAACCCCTGCTCTACATGACCGATTGGTTCCTTTGTGCAATGACACGAACCCTGCCCTGGGAGACGCTGCTGCGCGTGTGGGACTGCTTTCTGGCCGAGGGCATACGGGTGATCTTCAAGGTGGCCCTGGTTATCATTGGCGCCTCGTTAAGCCGGCATAAGGTGCGTAAAACATGCACAGGTCTGTGCGAAACACTGGAAGTGCTACGTTCGCCGGAGGAGCACATCGTCGAAGAGGAATTTATCATTAACAACATGATGCGGCTGAACCTGCGCGTCGAGGACTTCCAGATTGAGCACACGCGCCAAAAGGCACGAAGGGCCAAGCAGAAGGCGCAACAGGAGGCCGAGGCCGGCGGACATCGACGCAATATGCCAACCCTGTGAGAGGGCTGGCAGCTACTACTACTTTAACAAATTGTTACTAAACACACACACAAACAAAACAACAAATGCATAGTTGCATAAGATTTTTACGTTTAAAGTCGAATAGGAGGAGGAGGAGGAGGAGAAAGCGGAAGATCGTGCACAAAGCGGAGGCAGGGCAGCCGAGTCGAGTGACCGGAACTGGTTTAGTCAGTTTACGCGGTCAGTCAATTACGGAGACATCATTCCAAGCAATCAGTTTGTCTAATTTTAAGCCAATTCTTTTGTTGAGCACACAATCGGGCTGGAATTGTATCTGTATTCATAATCGTATTATTCATTTAGTGGCAATTATTATGAGCGTGCAATTTGTTTATGCTTTTCAAAAGTATTTATTACATATTTATTATTATTATTATTATGATAATGTAACATTTAAAGCCCAAGTCGAGAAAACACGGAACATATCGTATTATGATCATCACCACCACCAACCAAGGCAGCTAACACAGACTGAGCTATCGGTTTCCTGTCCCCCGAAATAAACTCGCCAGTTACAAGCGATATAATTTCGCGTGAGTTCACAGAAACTTAACTCCTATTAGACTCTTTTTACTGGGCAAGTTTATATCGGCGGACTTTTGTCGCTATGGCGATGTCGCATAGCTCTACTACTTTTTACTTCTTTATCCGTATTTCTGCTCCGAGATGAGAATGTTGATATTTACCTTCGATAATACGTGACAAACCTGAGAAGTTTGGAACTAAATATTAAACTTTATTACTAATAAAACAAAAAATACCTAAAAATCAAAGAAAATTAGTTTTTTTTTTCATTGATAATTCCAAAAGAAAAGTCATTGGTTTTTATCGAATTTAATGTCTTATTTATTAACATTATTTAAACAGAGACCTAATCGATCATAGGTGCAGAGAGACATATTATTTGCTGACTAATTCCTGATTAGTCCAAGGAGTTGGGATATAACTCTAACTCAATTCCTAAAAATATATGTATGTATGTATATATAATCAATTTATTATAATTTCCGTAATATCAGTTTCATACAGCTTAGGCCTGAAAATAAATAGCTGAGAACTTACGACTAGTAATGTTAGAGGGTGTGACACTATTGCTAAGAGTCCAAACTAGGAGTTAGGCGGCTCATTATTTGTAAATTCTACGAAATACTCTGCTTATAATCTCATGAAAACGCAGCCCTTTAGAGAGACTTCTGCGGGGTTCTGCCGAGCACTGGAAGTACGGGTATTGTGGAAGTGGAATTGGTTGTGGAGATGGGGTCAAGCCTAGGGACGTACATTTATCGCGAGATGTCCGATATGATTTATTGAGAAATGTATTGCTTTCAATATCATATCGAAAACTCTAATATATCAAAATTTTAAATATCGAAAATTATCGATATTATCTAAGAATTATTAAATTAATTTGTCACTTTTAAGAATTATATTCGTCCGAAATATCAAAGCGAATACCTTTGCCATCCCTAGGTAAAACCCATTTGATTCTTTACAAAAAAGAACCTGATAAATCGCAGAGATAAAATGTAATCTTTGTACAATATTTTAAATTCCTTTTAAAGAAATAATGGCTCTATTTAAGAAATAAATTACTAAGTAACAAGATTGCTAGTAAAATGGTTTCAGTCTAACTAATACAATTAAAAATAATTAAAATTTTTGACCCTAACAGAATAATAAAAAAATGTAATAAAAAACATTCTTTAAAATCAGAACGAAAATTACTTTGTAAAAAGATGTCCCTGTCTGAGATTCCCGGAACAAAGCCAGAGACAGGTTAGGTTAGGACTAGAAAAGCTAAAAAAAATATATAAAATTTGTTATAATGCTGCAAAGATTACATTCTTCCCTGCGATTAGTTGTTTCGAAGACGAACCCTAGCCCAGTAAATACTGATCCTCAAACTCCACGTCGTCTCCGTCGTCCAATAAATGCGGTGGAAGCGGCATGTAAGGTCCTGAATCCTGGCCCGTCTGGTTGTCCTCATCATCTGCAGCCAAGCCCACTGTCTCATCCTGGTCCTTCTCCTCCTGGGAAATCTGTTCGCGAAGCATCTGCATCTCGTTCTCGCCCACCGTTGCGGGATGATGCTTGCGGAGATGCTGCTGCAGCTCACGTAGACTATGCATCCCGGATCCCACTGCCGAATCCTGCTCACTGTTCTGCTCGCACAGCTGGCAGCGGATGTAGGCCGGCTGTGGGAGATGCTGGATCCGATGGTATTGCAGCACCCATTGCCGGTTCGTCTGCAGCTCCTCGTTGCAGTCCTGGCACCGATACAGATCCTCCGCGCCATCCACCTTGTTCATGTGCAGCAGATCCAGCGCGGTCAGGCCGTGAAAGACGTTAATGTGATCGCGCCACTGCTTTCGACTGGGCGTGTTGAAGTTATCGCCGCACTGCGGACACGACAGGTGGTAAATGGTGCTCAGCTGAGAGTCCTGGCTGGGCTCCTCATCGTCCAACTCGCGTTGCGGACGATTGTCACACCGGTTGGTGTCCCGGTTCAGGTGTTTGAAGAACATTTGCTTGCGCACAAACGAGGCGTCGCAGGTGAGACATTTGAAGGAGCGATGGGGAAGATGCCGGAACTTGTGTGACTGCAGCTGACCGATGGCGCCCTTGGTGTGGGTCACCGTGACGCGCTTGTAGCACTCCAGGCACAGGTAGTGATGGTTGTCGATCTGCCGGAAGTTAAGACCCTCGCGGCTATTGAAGTTGTGCTGCTCCACAATGTGCTTGCGCCAGAAGGCATGAGAGTCAAAGTTCTGGTTGCATTTTGGGCAGAAGTACGTAATAAAGTCCATATCTACGGCATTGTGGTACGAAATGCTGTCCTCCAGGGTGTTCAGGCCAGCGGGTCGGGTGGGCAGGTCACCGGGTTGGGGTTTAAGTGTGCGACTGACCACGGGCACAGCAGCTACAACAACTGCGGCGGAGGAGGAGGAGGAGCAGCCGGGTGGAGATGCTGCTGTGGGAGCGGGAGTAGGAAGAGGAATCTTCTCTCTATCCCCATCCTTGACGCGACTATAGACTTTCAACGGCTTGGTGACCATCAGAGGCGTCTCCTTGTCGTATATGTTGTGGCGCGCCCTGAGATGTGCCGCTATGTTCGGCTTGTGGTTATAACAGGTGCCGCAGACCAAGCACTTGAGATACAGGCGGTATGGCAGGTGACGGAAGTGATGGTCCTGCAGACCCTTCAGCTTCGAGTTGCACACAATGTCCTTGCACTGTGTGCACTGGTAGCGGTACTTGTCCAACTGCCGCATGTTCAGGTAGTTCCGCTTGTCAAAGTTGTGCTCCTCGTTGATGTGACGCCGCCACTCGTACTGCGTCTTGTACTCCTTGCCGCAGGACGGACACAGGAAGATGTAGTTCTGCTCAACGGTGGTAAGGCCAGAGTCACCGGAATTTGTTAGCGAATGGCGATGCCGTCTGCCCACCTGATGGGGCTTCCGGGAATGCTTCTCGCTGATGTGCACCCGCACGGCCACCTGGGTGGGGAAGAGAGTGCTGCAGTGAACGCACTTGTAGCGTTGCTGAGGGTTCTGCGAGGAGGGTCGCGGTGGTGGCGGCACCTGACGCTGTTGCGGTGGTTGGATAACCGGGTAATCGTCATCGTCAGCGAGCATCTGTTCCCCAAAGTCATTCTCCTCATCCAAGCTGCTCTGCTCCACATCGTCCAGGTAGATAATCTCGTAGGTCTCATTGGCCACTGTAACGATCTGCTTGCGGGGTTGCTTGGGGGTAGTTACCATGGGTAAAGGTGGTGCTGCACCACCACCACCAGACTTCCGAGGATCACAGCCGATGCGGTGATAGGTGGCCAGGTGCTTGACGAGACCTTTCCGGTCCGTGTAAGACTTGTGGCACTTGCGGCATCGGGCATACGCCTTGAACGGCAGATGAGTTATCCTGTGCTGCTGGGCATTCTGGATGCCGTAGGCATTCGTGATGATCTTCTCGCATTCGGTGCACTTCAGCTGCCGTTCGTTGATCATCTCGAAGTTCAGCTTGGACAAATCGTTCATGCTGTGCGCCATGACCACATGGGTGCGCCAGTGCTTCTTTTCGATGAACTCCTTGCCGCACTGCGGACAGAGGTAGTCGATGTGCGGCTCGAAAATGTCATCGCTGCTAATACGACCGCCGCGTCGTGGGGCGTCTTCAAAGTAGGGTGAGTCCTCATCCAAGGCGGCGCCGTTTCCCTCGCCATTAACATTGTCTTCGCATTCATTTCCCCCATCCAGGGTCAGTGGGGCATCGCCCTCCTCCTGGCCAGGGTCCTCCGACATCAGAGTCTCCAGATGATGATGCTTCAGCAGATGCCTAACCAGTTCCGGATGATCCGTGTAGCCCTTGTAGCAAAGCTTGCAGCGCAGCCACTCGGGATGCGACAAGTGACTAAATTTGTGGGCGCGCAGCGACTTGATGGTGTTGGGTGTCACAATCTAGAAAGCAGGACACGTTAATGGAAACCTAATTTCCTTATTTGCTATAAAGACCCACCTTCTTGCATTCGAGGCACTGCATTTGCATGTCGACACTCCGAAAGTTGAGGCCACGCCGGCTGACATAGTCGTGGACAAACTCAATGTGCTGACTCCACTGGGCATGGGTGTCGCACTCGGTGCCGCAGTCGGGGCACATGTAGTGGATATAGTCCTCGCACAGCTCAGCGGCTTCTCCGCTACTGCCGCCGGGTCGCTTCTTATGGGGCGTCTCCTCTACCAGCAGCGGCGGATGATGCTCCATGCCACCGGCTTCATCAACATCCGGTTCGAGCAGCTCGTTTCGCACCTCGATGTGATCTAGGTCATCATCCTCCAGAAAACTCTTCTCCCGCTGCATTTGCTCTGTACGAGACTCTCGGACACGGGTCTTGCGTCCGGCAGCATTGTAACCTTCCCGCATCATGGCCACCACTTCGTCACAGTGGACCATGCGCAGGTGCACCATTAGATCTTGTCTAAAGAGAAATAAATATATATTAAGTCTTAAGAGGGATAAGCTCTTAAAGGTCTTACCTGTATTTGTACTCCCGCTTGCAGATGTAGCACTTAGTGCACCGGAAGGGCAGGTGCGTGAACTTGTGCTTCAGCAGGTTCTCCCGGCTGTGCATGGCAATTCGCTTGTGGCACTCCTTGCACCGCTGATAGAGCTTGTCCAGCGGCGCAAAGTTGAGACCTCGAAGGGTGTTGTACCTGTGGATTTGATTCATGTGCCGCTTCCAGTGATCCTGCTGCCGGAACTCTCCGCCACAGGCTGGGCAGATGTACACCACGCCCAGCTCGTAGTTGATGGGCACCCCGTTCTCATCAGTGGCGTTGATTTGCGAGGTGGTTGGCCGCACGGGAAACCCAATGGGACGCATATCCGATCGCGGCCGGCTCAGGGGAGGCAGTGAGTGGCGCTGCAGGGCTGGGCGCACTTGGGTGCCCATCGGACCGGCGGGTGCCAGAACCGAAGACGGCGACGGGTCTCCCATACTCACAATCGGCTCCAGCTCGAAGTCGAAGAGAGCATCGTCGTCCGGTTCCGGTCCCTTGGGCGCCTTTTCCATGCGATCTTCTTCGTCCTCCTCCCGCTCATCGTCCTCGCCATCTAGCAAGTCGTCTACACCATCTCCAGCCTCCAGGATCGCCGTGTCGTCGATAAAGTCGCCATTGCCGTTGCCGTACTGCGCCCCATCCTCACCACCCTCCAGCATCTCCCCCTCGCCGCTCCCTTCTGGCTGGCCGTCCTCGAACTCTGAGGAGAACATCGACGTCCACAGGTCCATGCCTTCCATTTCGGGGAAGAGGCTAGCTGGATGGCTTTGTGTGGCAGCTTGCGCTGCTCTAGCTTGCGTGCGTGTGTGCGAGTGCCCCGTCTGTGAGAACTAGTTTTCGTATCCTATGCCACAATTGGACAAGTCTGCGGCTGCAGCTTTTTCACTTTGCTGGAGCTCTTCTGGGCTTTTTCGGAGGGCAGCTTTTCCATCTTCACAGTCGCCACACCGATTTCGACCCCTAAGGCATTTGGGCTATCGCAAAAACCCAGATATTGCAAAAAAAATTCAACTTTCTTATTTTCTTTAATATGCAAAAACCATTTTGTTTGCGGCGTTTAGAGGTGCAGGAAACATCGATACACCGATGTTTTTATAATTTAAAAAAAATCGACTTACATTTTTGACTATCGATGATTCGGCGCTATGATTTTTTAAAGAAAAATAAGAGCTAATTTGGCACATTTTTCCTATTACATTAATAATGTTTAATTATTTGCATGAAATTGGTGGTTTAGGCGGGGTGCTGTATTCTACGAAAAAAAAGTAATGACAAATACAATTATAGAGCGATCGGACGTCTTCATAATCCTAAAACAGAAGATTAAAACAGATAATGGGCCTAAAACATGCGAACCATTAGTTTTCTGGAAGGTATATTTATAAATACTATGTTGTGAGGACAAATTGTCTCGGATCACCATACTCGGCTAAAGAAAAACGTAAATGATAAATTATTGTTGATTCAAAAAAATTATGAATATTTTAACAAACAAGTAGATTGATCACATGGATTAAATTTTTTTGTTAGAGTTCTGTTAAAACTAGACTACATTTATCGTTGTTATATATAAAATATAAATTGTATTCTATATTCTAGAAAACATCAGACGATACATCGACGGATTTTGAAAAACATCGATGTTTTAGCTATTATTCCCGCTATATCTGGTATCTGGGCACACTAAATCGCCCACCACCCAGTGCTGCCCATGTTCCATTTCTTAGCACCCAATGCTACCCATATAAAATATCGACGTAACGAAGGCGATGCCCGACTGTTTGCGATGTTATCGATAGCTTCTTGGCGGTATAAGTTAATCACAGAAATTATTCCAAATCATTTATTTTTTCAGCAGTTTTTATTCCCAAAAAACAGCATTTTTAAAATTAGTTTAGCATTTAAAAGAATTACTCTTGCTTTGGATTTTTATAACTTCTATTGTATGACAAATTATGTAGTGCCATCTATCTGTATCAGCATTTAAATGCAACATTCTTGCTCTGCATTTTTATTACTTCTACTGTAGAAACAAACTATTTAGTGCCATCTTTCTGTAGAGCCTTAACTATTCACAAACCCAAACTCCCGTTGTTCTAATAATCTTGAATTAAATATAAATACAAAAACAAATCAATTTATGTACGAAAGGATTTTTATTGAACAAAGATTCGCGTTTGAATTTTGTATTTTTACACCTTATTAGTACGTGCACATTAGTACGTACATGCGTACTGTTTAAATTACATATTTAATGTAATGGTAATACAATGTATATTATGTATGTATGCAGTTTATGTATGTGAGTGGTCGTGTGAATGCGATTGATATAAATATATAGATGTAGCGTGTGGTTAATGCAATTGGCATTAAAATATCGAAAGGTGTGGAAAGTCCCATTGCGCCTTTATCTGCTTCTTAACTCCACAAGCACACATCATACCCTTGGGCTGTGTATGGGGGCTGGGAGGCAGGGGACCTGGGTTTACAATAAACTAAAGAATTTAAAATGTAGGTCTTCGAAGGGGTTTGTCTCTGGTGGTTGGTGTAGTGGTAGTGGTAGGTATGGTGCGAATGTCGCTTAAAATGTGTTCGATTAACTCTCGTTTTGGGTTTGCAGCATCATCATCGTCGGTGATCTCTCCATCTCGTTGAGCAATGAGTTATCTCGTGTACGCCTTAATATTCGTTGGCAAATCCTGCTGGCCTGCCGCTACTCCGATCGCATGTGCTGCTCCTTGTTGTGTGTACGTTGGGGGTAAGGGTAAGGGTTATGCGTATATGGGGGGTAGTACGATTTAATTTTTTTGTGTTTCTGTTT
Source organism: Drosophila punjabiensis (assembly GCA_008042585.1). Classification (NCBI taxonomy): domain Eukaryota; kingdom Metazoa; phylum Arthropoda; class Insecta; order Diptera; family Drosophilidae; genus Drosophila; species Drosophila punjabiensis. Next base: position 9,087 of record VNJR01003380.1, on the reverse strand, counting down.
TTGTTTTCTTGGTTTTTTTCTTGTGGTTCCTCCTCCATCCCACCATTGCGCCACACGTTGTGCTGGGGATTCGGATCAATTCCCATCGTTATTACCATAGTCCCGACGAGTAGCCGCCTGGTGGCACGCGATTCTTGTTGATGATCGGAGTGCCGCCATGGGAGGTGTCCTGGCGATGCTGATAGTCGGTACCTCCGGCCTTGTAGCCCTCGCCGGTGACGGGGTTGCCCTCTGCAGATGAGAAGAAAGATGTATTAAAATATATCTCAAATTTAAGGAATTAAAACTTAGGCTAACAATAAACTAAATTAAGCTAGAACGCGAAAATAAACATGTAAAGAAAAGAATTGGGATCGTGGCGCTACTTTGCGGAAATCGGGAGAGGAAAGCGTGTAGACAACCAACCGTAGACCCATCGCCCACCTCGTATCTTTAGCTTCCTCGGCTTCAGTCCGCCCACACCATCGCCGTTGAGGCCCAGACCCGTGATCGGGTTGCGGGAGTCAAGTCGGCAAGCTTGCACTGGATCCTCTACATTATCGGGACACGGGTTCAGGGGCTCGATGAGATTTGGAGGTCCCGCCATCTTATCGAGGGAAATGGGTCTTTCGGGATTGTTGCCAGAATCTTTGCGCGTTTGATTGGCCTCGTCGCGTTGATCAGACTCGGTATAGATGTAGTTATCAGCCGGTATGTCTCCCACTTCCTTTTTAACACACAACTGATCGACAGCTAGATCTCCGATCTGGCTTGGTATTGCAGTGGGGACGGCGGTCTCAGTGTCGTGGTTGTTGTCTAGAGCCAAGGGAGCGGGCTCCTCGCGTTCAACTGGAGCAGATTCTTTGTGTTCTGGAGCTGGTGGTGCTGCTGCTAAGCGGAAGGTGGGAGCGGGAGCAGGCGGATTTTAGGGGAATGAGGAATGAGGGTGAGTCCCAACGATGGACACTACCAATACTCACTGCTCATATTGCGGTAGACTTGACCCGGAACGAGATACGACACAAGACGGACGAAGAACGGAACACGGTTGCAAGGTTTGCGAGTTTTGTTTTTAGTGCGTGTGTGTGCAGTAGTAGTAGAAATATATTACAAATATTTATGTTTATATATAAATTTGATAGAATTCAAGAATTTTGGGTTTGAGCGCAATAATCGTAATATCGGTGTTGCTGGTTGCCGCTCGGAGATCGTACTGAATCTACTCCCAGTCCTCGGCTGGGCTCCAACCTTTGACAGTTCCAGATTCGGTTCGATCTCAATCACAGCGACTACTATATACTTTAGATTGAAATGTGTATGCTCTCTCACCTGATCTGCTCATCTTGAGATTCTCGGTCGAGGACGACACCGAAGACGAGGCCGAAGACACGGATCCGCTCTTGCCATTGTAGTGGCCATTGGTGGTGGTGGTGGTCAGCAGCTTTTGGGCGGCAGCTGCCTCTGTGTTCTGCCTGAAGGGAATGCTGCTCTTCATGTGGTTCTTGCCAGGGGTGATGGGGCGCGAGGGTTCACCAAACAGCCGAGAGTGCGAGTCGACGGTCTTCTGGCCGCGACGCGGTGCATCACCTGATTATTATCCAGTTCGTCATCGTCATCATCATTGTTGGATTACAATTCCAGGGGAAAAGCAAAACAAATTCGGGGAAACCAAAGAAAATAAAACAATCAAATTAGTGGATTTGTGTTGGTAGAGTAGAATGTTTAAATTAGTTTCTTAATTGTGTTTTACAAAACAGGTACAAGACTAGGATAGTGGATGGGTGAGTGTACACAGAGAACTTATATATATATTGCTAATAAAACCATTACAAATTATAAGAATCTTGCATATTGATCTATATTAGAAATATACACATCTAACTTCATATTATAAGAATTATTTACATGGAATATTTTTAAGAGATGTTCATCGAGAGAAAGAGGCCTCTATGGTAAATCAAAAAATGTATCCTGGCGGATATGCTATCAAAAATATACAATTTTTTGATATATCGAAACTTTAAATATCGAAAAATATCGCATTTATTGTTTGAAAATTTATATAATCGAAGAAATATTCAATTTTATTTAATATATTCTATCTTGAACTTCATTAAAACTATATTTTTATATATTGTATATTTGTATTTTGTATATTTAGTTCAAAAAAGATACTGTATCGATATACAGTAGCGAAATATCGATAGTTTCTTCCTGACAGGAGTTTATAGCTGAATTCAAACTTGGGAATTTTAAGAGTTTTCTTTTTACTTTTAATGTAGGAACTTCTCCTCCATTTTAAGTACTTGTTAAAACCTTCACTAATTCCTAACTATTCTTTTGTGTTTCTTCATTTGTGCGATGGTGAATGTCAAAGGTTAACAAAATTCAAAGAGAAAAGCCTTGAGTTCTTTTGGGCTTTTATCTGTGTGAACCCAAAATGTCATCGGCAGCAGGTGGAATAAAGGAAGCAAACCGGTTGCAATGGTTCCAAGTTGCAACTTCTTGAATGGGAGTGGGGTCAGTAATACGCTTTGTATTGTGGGAAGTGGGTGAGCGCTGAGGAGTGAGTTTAAAAAGGAGTGGGGATTAGGTGAGGAGTGTTCTTAGAGGATTTGAAATTAGCACAAAACAACAACAGCAGCAGCAGTAGCAACAACTGACACAACAACGAAAGTAAAGTGAACACAATTTTTGGGGTTAACACTGTGTAAAGAAGACTCTGTGTGTGCAGTTGTGTTGTGACATATGAATGAGGGGAAAGAGGAGGAGACATAGTTCAAGTACCAATGAAATAGAATCTGTGAGCTCCTTGTCGTACTGCAAAGATACGTAGAAAAAGAAAAGAAATATTGAGCGGGGGGTAGGCGGAGGTAAAAACAAGAAAAAGAAGAACGAGAACGAGAACAAGAACGGGAAGAAAACGATAGACATTTAATAAGCATTTAATAATCCAAAAGAATCCATCATCTAAGGACGTCGTCTTAAGCACACTTTTCCAATCAAAATTAAAAGGAAATCAAGTTTGTTTTATTTTTTTCAAGGAAATATAAACACAACTATATATAATATATATGGTTCATAGGGAGGACCTTTGAACTTACCGTTATTTTTCACTCCATTATCTTTCTCGGCAGCAAAAATGTTGGACACCATGCGATTCTTCACGTTCCTGGGAGTCTGCGGCATCTCCGATCCAAAGATGTCGCTCGATCCGCCGCCCGGAGGCCTCAGCACCCTGCAACAAAAAAGAGATAAAAAAGAACTCATTAATTACAAGCTCATTCTTCCACGCTCCGAAATTGATATGGCACAGTGCATAATTCACAAATTTCCACACGCTTGCTAGGATCGAGGAAAACTTAAGCTCAGAGAGAGATCGCGGGGAAATGCATTTAATGTCTGTGTCTAATCATCACCACAACTATGTGGACGTGGAGCTGGCAGCAATCATCGAGTTTAAGTCGGAGCTGGCTGGGTGAGCACTCAATGGGCATTAGAAGTCACGCCAAGATGCATCTCTTCTCCCATCTCTTCCAGCTGCATCGCAATTAAGTGGAAACCCTGGCATAAAGAATTGCATCCGAGACAAAAGGCTGGCCAAAAATGTTATGCTTTGTGGCATTCACTAGCCACTCAGTCAAGCCAGAGTCAGTCAGTCAGTTAGACAGTCAGTTAGACAGTCTGTCGACGTCCACGCAACGTTGCCCAAAACCACAGGCTACTTACTACAGTGACGATCGGTACTATAAGGTGCCAGATCTCTGCGGGTGCCTGACTTGGGTAATGATTTTTTATTAAAATTGGCTCAAGCCACGCAGCTTGATTAAATGGAAAAATAGTTATTGTAAATAATAATGATAATAATGTAGAAAACAATAAGGAAGAAGTTGCATTTTGCAGATATGTTCGTTGATCAACTCTTAGACAAGTTATATATAGTTTAATGAATTGCAAAATAAGACAGCAGGGTTACAAAATTCAAATACTATCTCAACGTAAGTTTATTTTAATTTAACTTTAAATAAATTTCTGTTAAGATATGCATTTTTAAACCTTTCTCTCTTATATGCTCTTTCATTTTTATAGGTTTTCTTGTCAAATTTAGATATTAAATTCATCTTGTTCGTCTTTTTTCCCCTGAAACCCCAAACATTTGATCATTTAATTCAGTCAGACTTGCAGCTGTCTGGCAGTTGTGAGCCGCACTGTCAGCCGTCGAAGACGACAGCTAACCGAGGGTAGCCGAGAGTAACCAAGTATCCAAGTATCTGAGTATCCAAGTATCCAAGTAACTGAGGTTTCTGTGAATGCATTTACTGCCGCCAGCATGAGACGTCAATTAAACTCTGCAACAGTTAGCTGAACTGTGGATGCTACCAACTTATGCAGCTCCATCTTCGAGTCCAACCTCAGCTCCATCTCCAACTCCAACTCCATCCTGGTGGTTGGTTGTGCATTTTGCCCCCAGGCTCGGAAAGCCAAAGACCATTCACTTGTCAACATTTGCTTTTTGGCCGCTTTGCTAGTTTACTACTGCAAGACGCCTTCCTTGGGGCGTCAATCAAATCAGCGGGCTTTCAGTGTGTTAAAAGATTGCGTTTTTCTTTCTTTTTTTAAATTTGAAGCACGCACTCTCGGCACTCTTCTTCTGCAGCTGCCGGAAAGTGAGAGTCGTCGCCGCGCATTTCCCGCTGCTTTTGTTACACTTTTGTGGTAATTAACGAAAATTGCATTGCAATTACTGTCGATTACCGCCGGAGCGGACTTCTCCTCGGCTGCTTAAACAAAGCCAATGTGGCGCCGCGCAAAGAGCATAAATAAATAGTTGGAGACCCAGTTAGAGGCGCTCGTTTTGGGGTATTAAAAACTTTCTTTCTTTCTACGCGTAGAATCCGAAACCGAGTGCAGCGGAAAGGGTCTGCTGCTGCCAGAGGCTAAGGTGCGTCTCTGCCTTCCTGCTAGAAAGTGCAACCCAATTTGCGTACTCCGGCGGAAGAGGATGAAGAGTGCGCTGTTGCGGCTGCGCCTAATTAATTATACTACAACGTATACCCTATACTCGTACCATGCCACCATGCCTCCTCTTCGGGCTTTTCTTGGCCCCCCGAAAAAAAACATGACAAAGCGTCAAAGCGCAGGCCGCAAAGGCAAAAGCACCGTTAAGCGGTGAGCCGCAAGTGTGTGAACTGCTCGAAGCGGTGGCAAGACGGGGGGGCAGAGGTGGTTTAAGTGCCACACTCAGCGAAAAACAAGGCCTGGAATTGGTCTAAAAAAAAGTGGAAGTAAAGGTGTTTTCAGTGAAAACGTTTCACCACCTTTTAAAATTGATGAAACCATGTAGGTCTTTGTAGACAACAATTCATCATTTATATTTCAGTTATATGGCCGTATTTCCATATCTACTGACTTTGCTATTATTAAGATTAAAACAAAATAGTTTATATAAAAAAATTTGAAATCACTAAATATATTTTTTATAGCTTTTCTTCCGTTTTTACCCCTCAGATAATACAAGAATATATCATTGAGATAAAGCTTGGATTAACTACTGGTTATTAGAAGTTTGCGATCAAAGGGTCGGATTTCTATCCTTACTGTTAAAGTCCCTTTTAACAATTTAAATGACAGATTAACTTGTCATAGAACCAAATCGGTTGTGTATTTCCCCTTAATTTTACTGAACTAGAAAGCCATACAGAGTAGTCTTGATTATCTGAAATCAGCTGCTACTGAGGCAGTCCGGGTCCCTGTTATTGTTAACCGGCACTGTGATCCGGTAGTTAACCAAATTTGTTTAGCGAAGACTTTATTTGTCAGCTAAATTTTAACATTCAGAACCCTCAAATATCAAACCAAATAGACTTTTCATTATCAAAATCCTAAGATTATAATTAAGCCTTTCTCAAACGGCTTTATTTTACAAACAATTTGCGATTCGCTTGGTTAGATCTCAAAATGTTTTGCTGTTTTCATAAACTAATAGAATATATCAGAGAAATCTGTTTTAGTGATCTGCTTGACAAGATATATAATGTCTCTATATAATTAATATCCAATTTTGCAGTGTAGCAGTGTCGCGTGGGGAAATCACTGGAATGAAATAACTCGCACTCGCACTCGCAGTCGCTGTCGCACAGTTCGGGTTGGGTTGGTGTGTGGGGTAATTGCGATCATAACTGTCGCACACTCCATAGGAGTGCGACTCCGATTCCGATTCCGACTCCGATTCCGACTTTGAATGAAAGAAGGAGGCCTGGCCTGGCTGTGTGTGCAAAGTGTTCTTATTAAAATGTCTTCAGAGGCTTGTTAGCACAGGCAGCGAAGCGTAAAACTCTTCTTTTTTTTGTTGTTAGTGAACTTTTTCCTTTTTGACAAAGACTTGTTTCTCCCGCTTTGTTTTCATTATTTTTCTTTCTCTATTTTTATTTTTATTTTTATTTGCGTTTTTTTTAGGATTTTTTTTGGACCGTCAGAGGGTTGTGAGGTAAAACTAACAAAGCAACGGTAAATGGGCAATTTTTGCGCAAGTGACGAACAAGTAATAATTATTTAAACAGTTAAGCCGCCATCCAAGCCAGGCCAAGCCAAGAGCCAAGCTGAGCCAAGTGGCCTCTCATTCATTCATTCATTCATGCATGTGAACCTACCTATGCTACCTACCGAATGCGGCCCGATCAAATGGAAAGCGAAAGTTGCGTTTGGTTTGACTCTAACCGGGGCCATGCCACATGTGGCATGCTCACAACAATATCATGCATTATTGGCAATGCGGCGAAAATATGCTGGCCATCTTAATGGTTGCCAAGTTAACCGGGCCTACAACTAATTACCATCCATCTGCCAAGCCAAGCTAGCTAGCTGGCCAACAGAAAAGGTCAGACCAAATTCGGAGGCTTTGCTCTTTTAATGGCCTCTGTTTGGGGTTATATATGTTATATGCTTCTATATCCCATAATAACCAACCATTGTGTCCCCCGGAAAGTGTCGCAGTTTACTTATTTTTTTTGGCATGGCTTCCGTTTAAGCTGGTTTCTTGCTGCCTTTACTTTACTTTACTTTCAACACGCTTGCACGCAGTCGTTGTGACTCGATGTGGCTTCTCGGGAATCCCAGTGGCTGCCTCTATCCCTTGGGTTAAGTTGCATTTAACCTATTTATGGGGTCCAAGTGCTTGGTTATTTCAACTCCCAAAGTCTATTGATTTGTTTTCTTGGTTACCAGTTAAATTCCAAGTTAAACAGAAACACGTTGCAACAAATTTCAATATTTGCATATATTTATTAGACAAGTAAAAAGTCTGTAGTTGTGGCTTGGCAACCTGGGAACCCAATAGCTTTGACTCAATTTGAAATATGAGCCAAATCGAATGGCCCAATCCCCCTTCTGTGATCATTGGGAAACAACCAGCAACCTTTCACACACCAAGAGCCTGCAGACAGCGACAAAACCTGACCACCAGGTGGAGTTGGGAGTGCGCAGGTGGCTCCCAAATTGAAGGAGTCCGGCTACAAGTTCGAGAGTCCAAGAGTCTCAGAGCCTTCTCCCTGTCCTGGGTGATGACAAAAATTAATGTATATCGACAGAGCGCGACTAGGCACTGGCTAGGGGCCACAGGAGAGCTGTAGCAGCAGAAGAGGCTGCTTTAAGCGAAAGGTAATGTGGCATGGCATGGTGCAGCAGCAACAAAATTTGAAAACAACCTTTTCGGGTAAAAGTTGTTCGGGTTGTGCATATAGAAAATACTTGGCTCAAAGTGATAGTTGTCGCTCTGATTTAGTTTGGCTTTAGTGCTGTTTTTTTTTTGTCTCTCCTTTCTTCTTCTGCGACTTGAAACGGCTCTAGGGTATATTTTTTCCCCCCATTTTCTCCGTTCCTTTAACCGCTGCGATAATTGTTTTATGTTTGCACATACATATTGAGTAGAGGGGCTTTCCCAGATTTCCCTTTTACCCACAACAGCCGCCAATTAATTACAACACCAAGGGGGCGTGTCGCAGACCAAAGTCCAAGCCAAATCATCGTCGATATGCCTTCTCTCGATTTTAAATTATGAAATATAATGTTACTTTCTATATGGCGCTTGACCTGATAAAAGCTGTACGTATTTTGATTTCACATTTTCTTTAATACTCTTTGGCTGTCGGGGGGTATAATCTGGCTTATGGATCGTTACTTTAATTTAACATTATAATTGAAAGTGTTTCTATTTTTAAATATAATAAATGAAGCACGAAAAAACCATTGGCCAATGACTATGAGCTGAGAAAGGAAGTATTTATAGGTATAATCGATTCTGCCGATAAATAAATTCATATTTTAACGATTGAATGTGTGCGATAAGTCGATAATAAACTTTAAATATGAGCGATAAATCAATAATAACATTGATATATCGGACTAATTTCCTTCTCTGAGTCTGCTTGCGCTTCCCTGTATTATTATTTTAATATATATCGAAAATATCGATATTTTATTTATTATTATTTTATTTAATGTTAAAATCTATATATATAAAAATGAATTGCTGTTCGTTAGTCTCGCTAAAACTCGAGAATGGCTGAACGGATTTATCTTATCTTGGTCTTGAATTATTCGTGGAGGTCTAGGGAAGGTTTAAAAGGTGAGAAAAATTCGATTAATTGCCGGGAAAATCCTCAAAACAGTATTTTTCTATTTCCCATTTACCTCAGTGAGAGAGAGGGAGAAAGATATAGATTTTTATTACAATCAAAATATCTTTCTTTCTCCCTCTCTCTCACAGAGTTAAATGGAAACAAAATCAAGAACACCCGTTCTTGGCTCGGTTTGTGTGTGTGGGTTGGAGCACAGAATACATAATTGGAAGAGTTTAATGTCGCGTTCCGAAACTCGCGTTTCTTTTGTATTAGTTTCGGCACGCCAGGTAAAATGCATCAGTTTCCTCGCTCAACTTTCGCGGATGAGATTAATGCACGTTTAAAAAAATCATTCTTATGGCAAAGTGTTGAAACACTTCGATTAACCATAAACATGCGGGTACACTTGCAAAATGATCCATCAGCACAAATATTTTTCGAGCAATTACAAGATATTGGGAACGGTGAAATAGAACTGCAACCAAATACG
>VNJR01003379.1:0-40039 GCA_008042585.1 Drosophila punjabiensis | reverse complement strand
GCAGTTTGATGCAGTGCATTTTCGTCTCGACGCGGCTTCGGCGGTGATACCCGCTCCAGCGTCGCCAGATTGCCCGCCCGAAGCGTTCTGAAGCCCGTATGGCCTCATTTCTGGCCCGGGCGCCAGGCGTTGTCGGGCGCCACAGTTTTGCATTCCGCCGGGGTGGAATGATCGCATCGGCACCTCGTTCCGCAATGGTCTCGTGGCAGCTTCGGGTGTCATAGGCGCCATCAGCCGTCACGCTGCCAATCTCTTCATCGTGCGGGATCTGCGCCAGCAATCCCGGCAGAACCGGTGCGTCACCAACGTCGTTACCGGTGATTTCGACAGCCCGGATTTCCAACGTTCGCTCGTCGATGCCGATATGAAGCTTGCGCCAGATCCTGCGTTTCGAGCCGCCATGCTTGCGCGTGTGCCACTCGCCTTCTCCTTCGATCTTGATCCCTGTGCTGTCGATCAGAAGATGCAAAGGCTCATTCGAGCCACGATAGGGAATGTCGACCGTCAGAAATTTCTGGCGACGACAGAGCGTGCTGAAATCCGGGACAGACCACGCCAACCCGGCCAGACGAAGCAGACTTTCGACAAAACCGGTCGTCTGCCTCAGGGCCATACCAAACAAAAGCTTCAGCGTCAGACAGGTCTGGATGGCGACATCGCTATAGTCTGGTCTGCGGCCGCGCCGTCCCGTCGGGAACCCATTCCAGGCCATGGTCGGGTCAAACCACACCGTCAGGGAGCCTCGTTGCTTCAGTGCGGCATTATACGAACGCCAGTTCGTCGTCCGGTATCGAATGGGAGGTGGTTTGCTCATGCCCATCCATTACCAGAATGGGTTGGCTCGGTGAATCCTTCCCGTTTGTGCAACAAAGCCCATCCAGATACTGCCGCTATCATTGAGGCGGACGTATTTCAGGCGGTTGAACCAGTCGTTTTTCCGAATACTTTGAGGGGTGCGGGCCAGAGGACTCCAGTCTTCCGTCCAGCGGGCCTGACCGTAGCCATTCACAACCCCAAACCCGGAAGCGGCACCGTTTCCGGCGTTAAAGATCTTCCAGTCGGGGTGATAGACCGCCCCTTTTAGAACGGCCTTCTTGTCTGGCAGAGGCAGCACCGGAACTGCGACAACGGGCGTCAGAGGCGTCACTGCGGCAGGAAGAGGCGTTTTCTGGGTTGCGGATTTTTGCTCTGCCGCCCATGCGGTGCCGCTCAGCGCGACACTCAGAACAAGGCTTCCACTCTTCCAGCTCTGGAAACAGCGTAAAATACGTTTCATTGCGCACGCTCCGTCCAGCGGGCGTGGCAGCCAGTGACGCATCCGCACGCGACGAAACAGACAAGTGCAAAAATGAAAAAGCCTGGGCCGTAGGAACCCGTCGTCTGACGTGCGGCGCCAAGGGAGGAGGCGAGGTAGAAGCCGCCCACCCCGCCAGCCATGCCAACAAGACCCGTCAGAATACCGACCTGCTGCGGGAACCGGATCGGCACAAGCTGAAAGACCGCGCCGTTCCCCAGCCCCAAAGTCACCATTCCCAGAAAGAAAGCACCAAACGCCAGAAAGACAGAAGGGAGCCCCGTTGAGATCAGCAGGAAAATAAGCCCTGCTACCCCATAAATCAGCATCAGCGCCTTTGTGCCGCCAATGCGGTCCGCAAGAGCCCCGCCAACCGGACGGATGAAAGAACCGGCAAAAACCACAAAGGCGGTGCACGCCCCTGCGGTGGCCGGGGCCAGATGGTACTGATCATTGAAGTAGATGGTCAGAAAGGCCGCCAGACCGACAAATCCGCCGAACGTGACGCTATAGAAGAACATCAAAGCCCAGCAGCCGCCCGATTTCAGGATCGGCCCCCATGAAGACAGGGACGGCATGGACGGACGGCTCGCCGGCTCCCGCGCCAGACACAAAAAGGCAATCAGCACAGCAATCAGCGGCAGCGTTGCCAGCCCCAGAACATTCAGCCAGCCCACCATGGCAGCCAGGCCGGGCGCGAACAGGGATGCCAGAGCCGTGCCGGAATTCCCGGCCCCTGCAATGCCCAGAGCCGTGCCCTGATAACGGGGCGGATACCAGACGGACGCAAGGGGCAGCGCAACAGCAAAGGAGGCCCCCGCAATGCCCAGAACCAGCGCGACCCAGAACATGCTGAGATAGCTGTGTGGTGCCAGAAGCCATGTCAGCCACAGCCCAAGAATAACACTCACCTGCGCCGCAATGGCGACGCGGCGCGGGCCAAACACATCCACCAGTGCTCCGGCAATGACCCGCAGGCCAGCACCAGCCAGAACAGGGGTTGCCACCAGCAGCCCCTTCTGTCCGGCGTTCAGATGCAGGTCATGCGCAATGGAAATCCCAAGCGGGCCGAGGAGCACCCAGACCATGAACGAGACATCAAAATAGAGAAATGCGGCAAGCAGAGTCGGTGCGTGACCGGCTTTAAGGAACCCTTTGTCCACAGAACGTCTTCCAGATGGTCCGTATTTTCTACACGGAAAACCATCGCTCTCTGAGCCAGCGAACCGCCATTGATCCGCCCTGTGTGCCGCGTCTGCCTTAACAAGAAGGCGCCTGTTCTTTCCGCCGCCGTTGACGGAAAGAAGAATGTCCTGAAACAGTAAGGCCGGAATAATCCGATGTCAAAATGATTTTCAAGAATAAATGGATTTTTAGCCTCACTATTTACAGCGGACTATAGACGATCAGGCTTTCCCGCTTCCCGCTTCCCGCTTCCCGCTTCCCGCTCTGCGCGAATGGCGCACTTCCTGATCTTGGTGGAACGCACGCTGTCTGCGAAGAACGTATTGTCAGCACAGAGGGGGGGAGACGCGCTCATAACGGGGTTCGCCCCATCACGCGCAATTATGACAAATGCTATGCTGGATAAGCGCGATACGGCACAACGCCGCGGGTATCGCTGCCGGTATCAAGCAAACGGCCTGAAAGTGGGAGAGACCGGTGGCTGCAATTATCCCGGCTACAGGCCCGGCACCCCGGACCAATGGGAATAACCAGACTATGGTCACTCAGATCCAATCCGTCCGCATATACTGTTTGCGTGGCATCCTGAATATGACACCCAAGGACAATAGCGCTCTGCCGGGGTCTATCTGTGTAATTACGCCCCTCGTGGGAGACGGTTCTGGCGACGTTCAGGTAAATTGTATTATCAGTCGTTTCTGAAAGTTGTACCTGCACCTGTCCGGGCGTGGCGAAAGCACGGAAAATATTCCACAACGGGCACGGTCCGCCAAAGCGCGCTTGTGAAAAACGATTGGCAGAAAAGCTTTTTAAAATATTTCCTGCGATATCAAGTTTAAGGAAGTAAAAAGGAATACCTTCCATGCCGGGGCGTTGCAGGGTGCTCAGGCGATGGCTGACCTGTTCAAAGCTGACCCCAAAGTGCCTGCGGATACGTTCTACATCATACCGCATGGTCTGGGCAGTTTTCAGAAAGTTCTCGTAAGGAAGCAGAAGCGCACCAGCAAAGTAATTACCCAGATAAACCCGCGCGAGCTGAAAGGAGTTTTTATTTTTCGGTGCCGAGCGTTTTAAAATTCTGGTTATGAGTTTGTCATAGTTTAATTGCCCGATAATCTGCGCCAGATAAAAGATACGACTTTCCTGCGTCTGGTTATAAGGCAGCATGATTGTGCTGCGCTGTCTGTTTATACGCCAGACCAGACCTTCCTGCTCCATTTCCGTGTCCTGCACGATTTGTAAGCCATGCTGTTCCTGCAGGAATGCGGCCAGAACGGGTTCAAGGTTGTCTTTATTTTCAGGAAGATTTTGATAAAAATTTTCGGCAGCGCAATCAAGTTCATGAAAATAGTTTTGCTTTTCCTGCACCCAGTTTCCAACCTCTTCATAAGGTTCGAGCGGTGCCGTATCCGGTAAGGAGGACGCTGCCCGCTGTTGCTCAAACATATAGGCGCGATAGAGCGTTAAAAAGGCATCACACAGAGCCGGTGCCTGTCTGGCAGCTTCAGCCATATGCGTCATGGTGAGAGAGACGTCTTTGAAAACAGGGTCTCCCATCGTCTCGCGCAACGCTTGAAGCCTGTGCGCCTCGCGCGTGTCGTTAAACCACGCGGGCGTCAGGGCGTACTGTTCACAAATCAGGTGCAGCAGCCGGTCGGGCAGAGGCCGATGGTTACGCTCCAGCTGGTTGAGGTAGCTGAGCGATATGCCAAGCAGTGAGGCAAGCGTCTGCTGGGTCAGATTGTCGCGCTTGCGCAGTTCGCGCAAACGCTGGCCAGCAAAAAGTTTCGTGCGGGTTACCGGCATGACAAAACTTCGCAAACTTCGCAAGTTCTGCAAATTCCTTCGCTTCTTTCCACTCTTATCTCTCTCCTGATTTTTGTTTTTGTTTGTCAGATTGCGTGTGTGTTCAGAGGTAAGATCAGGAATTTAAAACATGCAGTACCATGATGTTCGAGTGCACCCGGAAACTGAACGTCTGCCCCGCTCCGGGCAGCTCGCATGGAAGATAGCACAGGTCGCGGCTGACCCTGTTGCTGTTGACATTGAAGTTACGGAAATGGTTGTCAACCGGTTGATTGATAACGCTTCCGTGGCTGTTGCCTCCCTTAACCGCCATTCTGTTGTGAGCGCACGGGCCGAGGCTCTGGCGCATCGGCGCCCCGACGGGGCAACGCTGTTTGGCATGGGGCCGGATATCCGGGTGCATGCCGAATGGGCTGCCTGGGCGAACGGAACGGCGGTGCGTGAGCTTGACTATCATGACACATTTCTGGCTGCCGAATACTCGCATCCGGGCGATAATCTGCCCGGTATTCTGGCGGTGGCCCAGCAGTGCCACCGCAGCGGCGCAGATTTCATCCGTGGCGCGGCCACAGGGTATGAAATTCAGATAGATCTGGCGCGCGCCATCTGCCTGCATAAGCACAAGATTGATCATGTTGCCCATCTCGGGCCATCCGTTGCCGCGGGCATCGGCACCCTGCTGCGTCTGCCGCCAGCAGTCATTTATCAGGCTATCGGGCAGGCCCTGCATGTAACGACCGCCACCCGGCAAAGCCGTAAGGGCGAGATTTCCTCATGGAAAGCCTATGCCCCGGCCCATGCTGGCAAAATGGCGGTCGAAGCTGTTGACCGTGCCATGATGGGGGAAACGGCTCCGGCTCCGATTTATGAAGGAGAAGATGGGGTTATCGCGTGGATGCTGGATGGGAAAAACGCGCAGTATCACGTGCCGCTTCCGGCACAGGGTGAAGCCAAGCGCGCCATTCTGTCGTCTTTCACCAAAGAGCATTCCGCGGAATATCAGAGTCAGGCGCTGATCGACCTCGCCTTTAAAATGGGGCGGAAAATTTCTGACTGGGATGCGGTAGAGGATATCCTCATTGAGACCAGCCACCATACGCATTACGTGATTGGCACCGGCGCGAATGATCCGCAAAAGTTTGACCCGCATGCCTCGCGTGAAACACTGGATCATTCGATCATGTATATCGTTGCCGTCGCCTTGCAGGATGGGGCATGGCACCATGAACGCTCTTACGCCCCCGAGCGGGCGCGGCGTGAGGATACTGTTCGGCTCTGGCGCAAAATTCATACGGTGGAAAAGCCTGAATGGACTGAACGCTACCATGATGCCAACCCCGACCGTAAGGCTTTTGGCGGGCGGATTATCATCCGTATGAAAGACGGCTCCGTTCTGGAAGATGAACTGGCTGTTGCCAATGCCCATACGCTCGGCGCAACGCCCTGGCAGCGCACGGATTATATCCGGAAATTCCGCACACTGTCTGAAGGCATTCTTCCTCAGGAAGAAGTCAGGCGGTTTCTGGATGTTGTCCAGAAGTTGCCTCAGTTGCAGGCAGGAGAATTGCACATGCTGGAACTTCAGTTACCGGCAGCCTTACTCCAGCAGAGCAAAGCTGAAGGCATCTTCAATTTTGGTCAGTCCCGAACCGAGGCAGACGTCACCAGACCCTCTGCCGTTCTGGCGTCCTAGAGCGTCGCCTTATCCATATACCCTGCAGACAGGATAAAAATCATGACAACACATCTGCACAGAAAGCCCAAAAAATCAGTTGCCCTGTCCGGCACGGTTGCGGGCAACACGGCTCTCAGCACTGTAGGCCACAGCGGGAATGATCTTCATTATCGTGGATACGATATTAAAGATCTTGCCAAGAATTGCATGTTTGAAGAAGTGGCGCACCTGCTGATTTATGGCTATCTGCCAAATTCGCATGAACTGGCCTCCTACCAGCAGCATTTGATGCGGTTGCGCGAGATTCCGGCACTTGTCAAAAATGGTCTGGAATGTCTGCCTGCCGCCTCTCATCCGATGGATGTGATGCGTACCGCAGTGTCCTTGCTGGGGTGTGCCCTGCCGGAGCGGAGCGATTGCCCGGTGGCAGGCACGCGCGAGATTGCGGACAGGCTGGTCGCCTCTCTTGGGTCCATGCTGCTCTACTGGTATCACTTTTCCACGCATGGCCGCAGAATAGAGACCTTTACGCAGGATGAGACTGTTGGCGGGCATTTCCTGCATCTTTTGCATGGGGAAAAGGTGCCGGATGCGTGGGTGCAGGCGATGCATACCTCCCTTATTCTCTATGCCGAGCATGAATTTAATGCTTCCACCTTTACGGCGCGTGTGGTCGCAGGGACAGGGTCGGACGTTTATTCTGCGGTCGGCGCTGCCATAGGTGCGCTGCGTGGCCCGAAACATGGCGGTGCGAATGAGGTGGCGCTGGATATTCAGCAGCGCTACCATACAGCGGACGATGCTGAGGCTGACATCTGCCGCCGTCTGGAAAACCGCGAAGTCATTATTGGCTTTGGGCACCCTGTTTATACAGTTGCTGACCCGCGCAACGAAATTATTAAAGACACAGCGCACGCTCTGGCACGCCGTAATGGCACCATGCGGCTTTATAACGTAGCCGAGCGCATTGAGCGCGTTATGGGGGACAAGAAAAACATGTTCCCCAATCTGGATTGGTTCAGCGCGGTTTCTTATCAGGCTATGGGTGTTCCAACGTCCATGTTCACACCTCTGTTTGTCATCTCCCGTGTGACAGGGTGGTGCGCGCATATCATTGAACAGCGGGAAGATGGCAAGATTATTCGCCCTTCTGCAAATTACACAGGACCAGACAACCGTCCTTTTGTCTCAATCCGTGAACGCGATGGACTGGAGAATGCAGCATGACATACCTTTCAGGAAATGATGCACCAGCATCGCCCGCAGGAACGCGCTTTCGTACCCTGCTGGATGGAAAAGACATTATGCGCATTCCGGGGGCACATAACGGGCAGGCCGCCTTGCAGGCAAAAGATGCAGGATTTGAATCCCTCTATCTGTCTGGTGCGGCAATGTCGGCCAGTATGGGGCTGCCAGATCTTGGTATCATCACGATAGAAGATGTCTGCTTCTTTATTCGCCAGATTACGCGTGCATCTGGTCTGCCGCTTCTGGTGGATGGGGATACCGGCTATGGTGAAACCCTGAATGTTATGCACATGGTACGCGCATTTGAGGATGCCGGCGCCGCCGCCGTACATATTGAAGACCAGATTCTGCCTAAAAAATGCGGCCATCTGAACGATAAGAAGCTGGCGACACCTTATGAGATGGCTCAGAAAGTCGCCGCGGCCGTCAAGGCACGGCGCAAAATGGTGATTGTCGCCAGAACAGACGCCGCAGGGTCTGAAGGGCTGGAGGGGGCTGTTTCCCGGGCCAGACTCTACAGAGAAGCCGGGGCAGACGCTATTTTTCCGGAAGCACTGACCTCTGAAGAGATGTTCCGTGAATTTGCGCGGCGTCTGCCTGATGTGCCTCTGCTGGCGAATATGACCGAGTTTGGTCGTTCTCCGTTTTTTACGGCCGAGCAGTTTCAGGCCATGGGTTACCGTATGGTGATATGGCCAGTCAGTTCCCTGCGTGTTGCGAATAAAGCGCAGGCCGACCTGTATCGTACACTGGCGCAAAAAGGCAGCACGCAGGAGCTTCTGCCAAAGATGCAAACGCGTGAAGAGCTCTACAAAACAATTCGGTATTATGATTACGAGGCACTGGACCAGAGTATTGTTGCGACAGTGCTGCCCAGCATCATTCCCGAAAAACAGAGCTGTCACGCCGCCTGATCTTCCGTCTGCCGGACAAAAAAAACAACAACAGAGCGAAAGCCATGTCCACTTTGTCCCTTATCCCCACGCACTCTCACCCGCATTACACCGCAAGCATGAGCCCGGCGGAGTTGCAGGCCATGCGCGCGCATGCGCAGCAAAATCCGGAAGGCTTCTGGCTGGAGCAGGCCCGGCGTATCCACTGGCACCGTAAGCCAACGCAGGGGTTTCGGGGGTCATTTGAGGGAGATGTCTCCATCAAATGGTATGATGATGGTCATCTGAATGCCTCTGTTTGCTGTATTGACCGCCATCTTACTGCACGGGGTGATCAGGTCGCCCTGATCAGCCACAGGGAAGGGCGTCCCCGGGCAGAGCAGATAACCTATGCCATGCTGCATGAGCGCGTCTGCCGTCTTGCCAATGCGCTGACGGATCTGGGGGTGGAAAAAGGGGAACGTGTCGCTATCTCCCTGCCCATGATTTCCGAGGCCGTCGTGGCCATGCTGGCGTGTGCCCGGATCGGGGCTGTGCATGTTGTGCTGTTTGGCGGATTTTCAGCCGAAGGCATTGCGGAACGCCTGATGGATAGCGGGGCCGTGCTGGTTATTACTGCCAGTGAGGCCAGACGCGGTAACAAAACCATCCCTTTCAAACAGACGATGGATGATGCCTTACTGAAATGTGGGCAGAACTGCACCGTAAAATCCGTTCTGGTTGTCAGAACATCTGACGCTGCCGTGCCCATGCTCCCTGGTCGTGACTATGATTATCATGATTTTGTAGACGGGTTTGAACCTGATTTCGTCCCGGTTGTCATGCCTGCGGAAGCACCATTATTCATGCTCTACACATCCGGCAGCACAGGAAAGCCGAAGGCTGTTGTGCATGCAACCGGGGGATATATGGTGTGGGCTGCCTACACAATGGGCATGGTTTACGCGCAAAAACCCGGCGATGTTTTATGGTGCACGGCTGATGTGGCGTGGATCACCGGGCATACCTCTGTTGTGTACGGGCCGCTGGCGAATGGTGGCACCACCATGATTTCGGATAGTCTGCCAAATGCGCCGCATGCCGGGCGGTGGTTGGATCTGATTGATGACTATAAAGTCACCATGTTGTTTACCTCCCCCACGGCTGTCAGAGCCATGATGGCCGATGGTGATGCGGTTGTGCAGGCACATAGTCTGGAAACGCTCCGGTTGCTTGGCGTTGCCGGAGAACCCATCAGTTCTGATGTGTGGATGTGGTACCATGATGTGATTGGTCGTGGAAAATGCCCGGTGGCGGATACATGGTGGCAGACTGAAACGGCTGGTGTTGTGCTGGGGCCGGTGCCGGGTGCCCAGCCCTTAAAACCCGGCTCAGCCAGCACGCCCCTGCCGGGACTGGATCTGGCTCTGGCTGATCCGCAAGGGCGTATTCAGGAAAACTCTGCGGAAGGAAGCCTGTGTATTGCAAGATCATGGCCCGGACAGGCCAGAACAATCTGGCGCGACCATGAACGTTTTTGCAAAACGTATTTTTCTATGGTGCCCGGATTTTATTTTACCGGCGACGGCGCTCGGCGGGATGATGATGGCTATTACTGGATTACGGGCAGAATGGATGATGTGATCAATGTTGCTGGTCACAGGCTTGGCACGGCAGAAGTGGAAGATGTTCTGGCGACGGACCATCGTTTGTTAGAAAGTGCCGCTGTTGGTGTGCCGCATCCTGTTAAAGGGCAGGCTCTGGTGGTTTTTGCAATCGCCCGTAAAAATGTCACAGCGCAGCCAACAGAGGCAGGGATTAAACGCATGGTGGCCGACGCTCTGGGCCGCTATGCAATGCCGGAAACTGTTTATTTGGTCCCTGATTTGCCGCGCACGCGTTCTGGTAAAATAGTGCGTCGTCTTCTGCGTAAAATTGCAAGTGGCGAAATCGAAAACTTTGGTGATTTGTCCACTTTGACAGATCAGGAAATCGTTCAGACAATTTGTAACTTCGTGCAGGAAAAACACGATATAGGCTCTATCCCTTTGATCTTACAGGCATGAAGAGCATCCCTCCTGTCTGATCAGGACAAACCCGTCAGGATCAGGCTCCTTGCCCTGATGTAAGAGAGGGAGCCTGCGGCGACGCGACGTTTCGGTATGACGTTCTCACCACAGTCGTCATACTGAAGTACGATGCGTCGCCTGATCTATCCTGCTCAGTCACGGCCCTTCGTTGCCATGTAAGCGTGAAAAACACCGAAAGATGTGTGTTTGCGTACGTTTGCAAACCCGGCCTGTTTCAGGTTCTGGAGAATCTGCTCTGGGGGAATACAGTGTTCAATCGTGTCCCAGTAATAGGCCATTAGGGTCCGGCTTTCGCGGGATGCGGTAACGCCTGAGAGAAACGGCACGACCTTTCCCAGATAAAAGCGCAGAAAGGCTTGCACTGTGGGGGAACGTGCCCGCCCGATTTCAAGAATAAGCAGGTTCCCGCCGGGTTTAAGAACCTGCAGATACCCCCTGAATGTCGCATTCAGATCCCGGACATGGCGCAGGGCGTAGCCCATGCTGAGCATATCCATGCTGTTCTCAGCAAAAGGCAGAGCCTGCGCATCCGCCTGCACGACCTGAATGGGCAACTTGCGGCGGCACTCCGCTAACATCCCCGGACTCATATCCAGGCCGACAATGTTTGCCGGAGCGGTGAGTGTTGCGGCTTCCTGCGCGACCAGCCCTGTGCCGGTTGCAACATCCAAGAGTGTGTGTCCCTGACGCAGGCCCGCTGTGCGCAGCATCCATCTGCGGTACCATTTGCCAGACCCAAGAGAAAAGATGCTGTTAATGCGGTCATAATAACCGGCGGTGCGATCAAAAATAGACCGAATAAAAACCGCGCGTTCGCTGCCATTCTCGTAATAAGCCGGGAGCACAGGGTGTGGGGGGCAGGGGTTTTGATCAGGCATGAAAAAGATCGCTTCTCAAAGGCGGGGTGATCGGGTCATATCGTAATTATGGGAGGCGGAACAGCCTTGTTCCTGTGGTGCTGGAGTTCTCTTCTGTTATGCCGGACGCGTTTCGCTGTGTTGTCCTGATCCCGTCTTATAATTCAGGCAAGTTGCTACGGCGCACGGTGTCTGAGGTTCTGGCTGTATGGCCGGATGTTGTTGTGGTGAGTGATGGCAGTCAGGATGGCAGCCAGCACGCGCTTGATGATCTGCTGTTACAGCATGCAGGACTGCATCTTGTCCGCCTGCAACGCAATGGCGGGAAAGGGCGGGCGGTTTTATACGGCGCACAATGGGCGGAACAGGTGGGCTTTACACATATTCTCACGATGGATGCCGATGGCCAGCATCCGGCACAGGACCTGCCGGACTTTATGGCGGCAGGACGCCAGAACCCACAGGCCATGATTCTCGGGAAACCGGTGTTCGGTCCCGAGGCTCCGGCTGTGCGGGTTTGGGGGCGAAAACTGTCTAATGGTCTCGTATGGCTGGAAACTGGCGGCGCGGTGCAGGACTGCCTGTTCGGGTTCAGGATTTATCCTCTTAAGCCCTTCCTGCAGGCCATGCGGATGTCCCATTTTATGCGTGGCTTTGATTTTGACCCGGAAATTGCGGTAAGGCTGGTGTGGATGGGGGTTCCTGCCTGCAACAAGCAAACGCCTGTGCGTTATCTTGAAAAATCTGAAGGCGGGATTTCCCATTTTCATTATGGAAGAGATAACGCCCGCCTGATCTTTATGCATGTCAGGCTCTTCCTGACGTGGGTCTGGAAGAGGCTTTGCGGAAAGCGGAAACTGTTTCCCGCAGAGAAACATGCTCAAAATTGCGGATCACACGTCGTCTGACGTACGCTTCAACCAGCATAACGCCCGCAGCGCAGGCAAATGTTCCTCCTGATAACGGCCAGCGCCATGACCCGTCTGGGCCTGCCAGCGCCAGAACTGCGGGGGCCAGCAATGCTCCGGCAAAAAAAAGCGCCCAGAAGAGGGTCAAAAACCGCGTATAACGCGCCACATCTGCGCGTAAGGACCCGTGCACCTGCTGCGCCACACGGGAAATCAGGGGCGTGTGTGCGGGGAGCAGGGAACAGGCAAATGTGCCCAGCAAGACCCCCAGCGGGACCACATAGAGGAGAAGGGTATCGGTAGTGCGCGCCTGCTGGGGACAATAAACCGCGAAAAGGCAGAAAAGAAGGGTGCAGCACGCTACAGTCAGAATATGCCTGCTCAACAGGGCGAGCGCTATGCCTTGCAGTAAAATAATAAGAGGAACATTCAGGCCGTTTATAGCGGAAAAATGAGCGATATGCCCTAAAACAAGCGAGAGAAGAAACACCGCAATGCCTAGAATCTTTTTTGCGGGCATGGCTCTGCTTCTGTTATAGCGTGGCTTTTCTTCATGCATTGTTTATGTTAGCTGACTCATTCAATTTGCATTTTAGTGATGAGATTATGCTGTGAATACGACGAGTTCTCCCGCATCGCAAACCCCCTTTGAACATGAAGTGGCTGAACGGCTGGTCGAGGCATTGCAGCTCGAAGTCACAGCATCCGAAATTGAGCCGGAAGCCCCCCTGTTTGGGGAAGGTCTGGGCCTTGATTCCATTGATGCGCTTGAAATCTCTCTGCTGGTCGGGCGTGATTATGGCGTCACCCTGCGGTCTGATAACCCGGACAACAAGCAGATTTTCAGCTCTTTGCGGGCGCTGTGCCAGTATTTGCAGGCTAACCGTTCCTCTGCCGGATAAATCCTGTTGAGCGAGGGCGTGGGAAACCGGAACTGGCCAGACTTGTCCCTGCTCTATGCGCCGGAACGCGAGGTGTTTGTCACCTCGGTAGGGCCAGTCACCGGACAGGCTTTCTTGCGGGCGGCGCATCGTCTGGCGGAAAATCTGCCAGATCAGCCCGTGGTGCCGGTCTGCGCGGATGTGTTTCTTTTCTCCCTGCTTTTTGCGGCGACCCTGATAAAGGGTCAGTATGTGCTGCTCTCAAGTGACCGGTCATCACTCCGGCTGGCTGAACTGGCGCAGCAGCACAACGCCGTCTGTATTGCTCTGGCCGGAGACTCTGAAGTCTCTCAGTTGCCCGCTGGCGGCAAAGTTTTACAGAGTGAGGTCCCTCTTTCTGATGATTCGCCTCTGAGCGGACACAGTGATTTTAATCCGGTTATAGACGCCGGGCGTCTGGTTGCCGTCGTGTTTACGTCTGGCAGCACAGGGCAGCCTGTGGGGCATGAAAAATATTGGGGAGGGCTGGTGACCAGAAGCGTCACGGCCCGTGTCCTGCTTGACCCGGAAGCCGGGCCAGCGTCTCTGGTAGGCACGGTGCCGCCGTATCATATGTATGGTTTTGAGACACTGGTGCTACAGGCGCTGAATACCCGTGTCAAAACCATCGCGGGGGCAGATCATTACCCGGCAGACTGGGTTGCCCGGCTGGAGAAAGCCTCGGCTCCGCGTATTCTGGTCACAACCCCTCTACAATTGCGGGGGCTGGTAAAGTCGGGCCTGATGGTTCCCGCCGTGCGGCGTGTCGTATCGGCGTCGGCACCCTTGCCTGAAAAGCTGGCAGAAGAAGCCGAGCGTTTTCTAAAGACTGAAGTGACTGAAATCTATGGGTCAACCGAGACAGGCTCGGTCGCCATCCGGCGTACCCTGAGCGGCCCGTACTGGAGCTGGTACCGGGATATCGGGTTGCAGACTCTGGCTGACGGGCGGGTGGAACTCTCGGCTCCCGGTGCGTTGAACCATGTTCTGGCGGACTTTATAGAAACGGGTGAGGCAGGAACCTTCAAGTTGCTCGGGCGCGTCACGGATCTGCTGAAACTGGGTGGCAAGCGTGGCTCTCTGGCTGCGCTGAATGCTGTGCTCAATAGTCTGCCGGGGGTTGAAGACGGGGCGTTTCTGCCGCCGGATATGTCCGGGGCAGACCCACAGGCACGCATGCAGGCGTTTGTTGTCGCCCCCACAGTGCCAGCGGAGACCCTGTTACAGGCGCTACGGCCTTTGATAGACCCGGTTTTTTTGCCCCGGCGTCTTGTTCCGGTCGCCGCATTGCCGCGCAACGCGGTGGGGAAACTGACCTTGCAGGCTTTGCGTGAGCTGGCAGCCGCGCAAAACGCGGAAGAGGAAATTGGCACTTTTACCGTGCCGCGTGATCATCCCTGTCTGGCAGGCCACTTTCCGGGGCAGCCGGTTGTGCCCGGTGTTCTGTTGCTGGAGGCAGCCTGTGCCCTGCTGAATGAGCCGGGCTTTGAGTGTGACATGGTCAAGTTTCTACATCCTGTTTTGCCAGAACAACCCGTGGTGTTTTCCATGCGGCAGGCGGGAGAGTCCCTGCGCCTGACGGGCCGTTGTCTGGGGAATGTCGTACTGCGTGCGGTGCTCAGGGCGCGTTCCGTTGAAGGCTGAAACCGATCATCGGTGGGTGGTGCCGGAACGCGGGAACCGTGCGGCCATGGCGCTGGCAATCTGGCTGGCAAAGCGCCTCGGCTGGCGGCGTCTGCGGGTTTTGCTCTGGCCGATAACCTTCTATTTTTTCCTCTGCCACGCCAGGGCACGCCGGGCATCCCGCATTTATCTGTCCCGTATTTTGCGGGAGAGGGCGGGGAACCGGCAGGTGGTGCGGCATTTTCACAGTTTCGCTCAGGCCGTTCTGGACAGACTATTTTTTCTGATGGCTCCCCAGACCATGCCTGCCGTCCGCTGCACCGGCCGGGAGGTCTTTCTGCAGGCGATGGAGCGCGGGCAGGGGTGTCTTTTGCTGGGCGCCCATATCGGGTCTTTCGAGGCACTGCGTTCTCTGGGGCGTGACCATGCCGTTACTCTGAAAATGGTGATGTACCGTTCCAACCTTGGCGGGGCCACGCAGGTTCTGGAAGCACTGGACCCGTCTTATCAGAACACCATCATCCCGATAGGCCAGCCCGACACCATGCTGCGGGTGGCGGAAAGTCTGCAACAGGGGCACGTCATTGGTATGCTCGGAGACCGATCCCCGGCAACGGGGCGCACGGTTACGGTCCCTTTTCTGGGGAAGGCTATTACTCTGCCCGAAGGCCCGTACCGGCTGGCTCTGGCAACGGGCGCGCCCATCCTTCTTGTGTGTGCCACCCGAGGGCCGGACGGGGCGTACGCGGTACGGTTTGAACCGTTTGACGTACCTTATCCTGCCAGCAGGAAGGACCGTCCGCAGTTTATTCAGGACGCAGCAGAACGCTATGCGCACTGGATGCAGGCGGAGTGTCTGAAAGCCCCGTTTTGCTGGTTTAATTTTTACGACTACTGGAAAGATCTGTCATGAAGCGTCTTGCATTCCTCCTGCTTTGTGGCGGACTTTTTGTAGCTGCGCGGTCTGCCCGATGTGAAGATGTCCCGGCTGATCTTGCGGCGCAGATTGTCAGGCATCTGGGCAGCGTTCCTGAACGTACAGAGCATTTTCATGAAACACGGGAACTTGGCGTGCTGACGCATCCGCTGCTGTCCTCCGGGGTGCTGATTTTCCGGCATCCTGATTTTCTGGAAAAAGAAACCCTCTTGCCACAGCCCGAAACACTGGCAATTGAGGGGGATACCGTCTCAGTGCAGCGCGGCGGCCATGTGCGGCACATCCTTCTGGCGCAAAATCCAGCGCTGGCGCTTCTGGCCACAACACTCCGCGCGCCGCTGGCGGGGAACATGGCGGCCCTGAGGCAGGCCTATACCGTATCGGCGCAAGGGGATATGGGGGCGTGGACGCTCACCATGACGCCTCTGTCTGAACAGGCCCACAAAATGGTGCGGCAGGTGGTGCTGGCTGGCCGTAATAATGCCGTAGAAAGCCTTAAAATCCTTCAGGCAAACGGTGACAGACAAACCCTGATGATAGACCATTGACCCACCCGGCAAGACCTCGTTTTCTGGCAGCCGCCCTGGCGTTTTCCGCTGTTCTGGCTGCGGTTGTGTTGTGGGCCATACCGCTCAGGCTGGATATGGCAGGCTTTCTGCCAAAAGGGCATAATGACGGCACCCGCTTCCTTCTGCGTGAAGTGCAGGAAGGGGTTGCCGGCACGATAGTGATGCTGGGGATTGAAGGCGCAGCTGAGCCAGAGCTGGCGCGTCTCAGCCTTGGTATGCAAAAGGCTCTTTCAGGTACTCCGCAGTTTGTCTCTGTCATGAATGGCGTGTTTTCCGCCCGGCAGACGCAGGGTCTGCAGGATACTCTGATGGCGCATCGTTACCAGCTTGCGCCGGATGCCTCCGCGCGTGACTTTAGCGCAGCAGCACTGGGGCAGGCGTTTGCGGGCGTGCTTGATGGCCTGAATTCCAGCGCGGGCTCCGTGTTTTCAGATATGCTTCTGCGTGATCCGACAAAGGCTTTTCTGAACACAGTGCAGACTTTGGAGCCAGACGTGCAGGTGCGTATGGAGCATGGCGTGTGGTTTGCATCAGACAGGCCCCGTGCCTTGTTGCTGTTACGCACTACGGCACCGGGCATGGATCTGCTCAGGCAGAAAGCGGTGCAGCAGACGTTGCAGACCACGTTCGCGGCCCTGCATCCGGGTTCTGCCCGTTTGCTGATGAGTGGCCCGTCGGTTTTTGCCGTCAGAAGTGCTACCGGCATGCGGGCGGATATGGACCTTATGGCGTTCTGCTCGGTCCTGATGGTCGCGGGGGTGCTGTACTGGCGGTTCCGCTCGTTCTGGGTGCTCGCGGCTATCGGGGTGCCGTTTTTTCTGTCTCTCAGCGTTGCCATGATCGTTGTGCGGCTGGTGTTTGGGTACGTGCATGGCATTGCTCTGGGCTTTGGCATGACCATGCTGGGTGTCGCGCTTGATTATCCCGTGTTGCTGATTGGCCACCGTGACAGGGGTGAAGGGCCAGAAGCGACATTGCAGCGGATAGGCCATAGCCTGCGCCTTGGTGTGACAACCGCCGTTCTGGGGCTGACGGGCATGGTGTTCTGCGGGTTGCCCGGTCTGGCGCAGTTGGGCACATTTGCCGCTACAGGGCTGGTGGTGGCCGCGTGTGTGACGCTGTCTGTTATGCCACGTCTTGTTGTGGCGGCAGATCTTGCTCCTTCGGTCAGCGGCCCGTCACCTCAACTGGCGCAGGCAGAAAAACTGCGCCGCTATCGGGTTCTCTGTGCCGTGCCGCTCCTCATAAGTGGCGTGTTGCTCTGGCAGCATCCTTTGGTGCTGGATACCCGGCTGGCGGCCCTCAGCCCCGTACCGGAACAGGCACGCAGAGTCGATGAGGCATTACGGCATGAACTGGGTGTGCCAGATGCATCGTTAATGTTGGCCGTGTCCGGCGTAAATCCACAGGCTGTTCTGGAGCGTGAGGAAGCCCTGTCAGGCGTGTGGGCGCATTTGCAGCAGCAGGGCGCACTGTCCGGTGTGCAGGACGCGGCACGCCTGCTGCCCTCCATGCAGACGCAGCGCCTGCGGGCTAAAGCGCTCCCTGCGCCAGCGGTTTTACAGAGCGCGATAGAAGAGGCCCGTCACAATCTGCCTTTCAGGCCGGATGCATTCTCCGCTTTTGTGCAGGATGTTGCTGCCGCGCGTAAGCTTGCTCCTCTGTCTGTGGAGGATATGGCAGGCACTCCGCTGGAAGCCGCCTTGTCCCCTCTGCTGTTTGAGCGTCAGGGCCAGTGGTTCGGTCTGGTCTTTCCGGAGCGTGTGCATGACCGTGCCGCTATAGAGCACGCCATGGCAAACCAGCCAGACGTGCTGGTGGTGGATATGAAGCGGGAAATAGACGGCTTATCCGCCCACTACACAGCCCGCACGCTCCGCTGGATGATGGCGGGATGCGGTTTGGCTCTGGCTGTTCTGGTTTATGGGTTACGGTCGGCCAGCAGGATGGTGCGTGTTACGGCAAGTGTGGGAGCCGCGTTGGTCAGCCTGCTGGGGGTCCTTGCCATAATCGGGCACCCGCTGACGCTGATCCATCTGATCTCGCTGCAATTTGTGCTGGGGGTCAGCCTTGATTACGCACTCTTTTTCGCGCGGCCCCAACTGGACGACGCCGAACAGGCCCGCACCATGCGCACGTTGCTGACCTGCAATGCCATGACGGTGCTGACATTTGGCCTGCTGACGACCTGCAATACCCCCCTGTTGCAGGAAATTGGCAAGACGGTGGCTCTTGGCGTCCTCTTTGCCATGGCCTATGGCTTTCTGCTGGCGGGGCAACGCCCCAGAACGGGATGAGCAGCACTTTCATGAACCCTCTTGTGCTAACGGCAGGCACGGTTGTCAGTGCCATCGGCAATGGACTGTCTGAACAGGGCGCTGCTCTGAAGGCGCGCCGCTCCGGTCTGAGCCTCTGTGATTTTTTCGGGATCACGACAGGCTATGTCGGCCGTGTTCCGGGTGTGGAGGACCATGTTCTCACGCACGGGTCCGGCGAGTTTGTCTGCCGGAATAACGCTCTGGCAGACATGGCCTGCCAGCAGGATGGTTTTGACCACGCAGTGCAGGAAGCCGTAGCGTTTTACGGGGCGGACCGTATTGCTGTTGTGGTGGGCACATCAACCTCCGGTATTCTCTCTGCGGAAAATGCGTATCAGGAGGTTGATCCGCAGACAGGCTTCCCGCCGCCGACATTTCATCAGGCAGGCACACAGGACCTGTTTTCCCTGCCACGTTTCTTGGCCGAACGTCTGGGTACCAAAGGGCCATTGCTGACGGTTTCCAACGCCTGCGCATCGTCATCGCGGGCTTTTGTTGATGCACGGCACTGGCTGGAGGCGGGGGTATGTGATGCCGTCATTGTCGGAGGGGCAGCTAGTCTGTGCCGCATGACGCTGCGGGGGTTTGCGTCTCTCGGACTGGTGTCTGACGGCCCGACCCGTCCATGCGATGCCGCGCGCGCAGGCATTTCCATCGGGGAGGGAGCGGGTTTTGTTCTGCTTGAGCGTGCAGGCGCGAGGCCGGAGGCACCCGTTCTGGCGCGGCTGACCGGCTATGGTGTCAGTAGTGACGGATACCATATGTCCTCCCCGGACCCTGCGGCGCGCGGGGCGGTTATCGCCATGCAGGATGCGCTGAAGCTGGCAAACCTTGCCCCCGGGCAAATTGATTACATTAATCTGCACGGCACCGGTACGCTGGTGAATGATGCTATGGAAGATCAGGCCGTCAGTGCTGTCTTTGGTAAAAACGTGCCCTGTTCTTCCACAAAAGGGTGGACCGGCCACACACTTGGCGCATCCGGTATTATTGAAGCCATGATCAGTATTGGTCTGATGCAATCAGGACTGATCCCGGGATGCCTGAACGTGACGCAGCTTGACCCGGTGTTTCAGAGCGCGGTGCTGACAGAGAATGAAAACCGGCCCGTCCGGCGTGTTATGAGCAACGCTTTTGGCTTTGGCGGCACCAATTGCAGCCTGATATTTGAGGCCGCCTGATGCGTGTTGTTGTTCAGGGCGTATCTGTCTGGGGGCCGGGTCTTTCCGGGTGGTCGCAGGCGGAACGGGTGCTGCGGGGCGAAGAGCCATGGCAGGATGGACCCGTCACGCCGCCGCCCGCCCAGTGCCTTCCGGCAAACGAGCGCCGGAGAAGTGGCGCTCTGACACGTCTGGCGCTGGCTCTGGCAGAGGAGGCCTGCCAGCAGGCGGGCCTTCAGCCGTCTGCGCTGCGCGGCGTTTTTGCGTGTTCCAATAGTGATGGCGCTGTTGTTGATTCCATTCTGTCCGCCATCACGACGGAAGGCGGAGAGGTCTCCCCCACGCAGTTCCATAATTCAGTGCATAATGCTCCGGCCGGATACTGGACAATCGGGCATCATACACATGTGCCTGTGGTCGCTCTGGGCTGTTATGACTGGTCTTTTACGCAAGGGCTCCTCAAGGCCGTTGCCGAATGTGTGGTGGAAAAAACGCCCACGGTGCTGGTGGTTTATGATTTGCCTATTCCGGGCCCAATCGGAAAAGTCCGTATCACGGAAAATCCTTTTGGCTGTGCATTTGTGCTGCACCCAGACATAAACCAGCAGGGCATCTGTCACCTTGATATCCGCTATGATGCCGCCTCTGCACAGCATGATCACGTAGCGCATCCTGATCTGGTAAACCTGATGCACACCAACCCGGCGGCTATGGCGTTACCTTTGCTGGAAAAAATCGCTACTGGAGAAGAAGGCTGCGTAAAAATAGCCTGTTTGCCCGGCACACTCTCAGCCACAGTCAAACCATGCTGAGCAGAGAAGACATCTTAAAACATATTCCGCATCAGGGAAAAAGCTGTCTGCTGGATACATGCGAGACATGGACTGATGATACACTGACAGCCGATACCTCAGCCCATCTGCGTGACGATAATCCTTTACGCTATCAGGGCAGGCTGGGGATTATTGTCGGGGCGGAAATGGCCATGCAGGCAGCAGCGTTACATGGCGCATTGACAGGGGATCAGACTGCAAAAACCCGTGGCTATCTGGCGTCCCTGCGGGATCTGGTGCCTGCGAGTGACCGTCTCGACCGGACTGAATACGGTCTTCTCAGGATTGTTGTCCAGCGGGAGCAGCATGATCTTGCTGGTATGGTCTATGGTTTTTCTGTCAGAAGCCAGCATGGGGCTGCATTGCTAAAGGGGCGGGGTATGGTGATGTTCCGGGCCAGAATGCCAGTGAATGAGGCACCGGCATGAAACGCGCACTCGTAACCGGCGGAACAAGCCCTCTGGGGCAGGCGATCTGTCAGCAGCTTGTGGCTGATGGCCTGCATGTTATTGTGCACACCCATAATAATCCAGCCAGAGCCAGCACTATGGTGGCAGACTTTACTGCACAGGGCGGCCGTGCAGAAGTCTGGCAGTGTGACCTGAGCTATTCGGAAAAAACCCGTCAGGGGCTTGATCCTGTTCTGGCGGACGGCGTGCCGCAGATTATCGTGCATAATGCCGGCACGCATGAGGACGCAACTCTGGCAGGCATGAGTGACACCCAGTGGCATGACGTTATAGGCGTCTCACTGAATGGGTTTTTCAATGTTGTTCAGCCGCTGCTTCTCCCGCTTACGCGCACGCGCTGGGGCCGTATCATTGCGCTCTCTTCCGTTTCCGCGCGTATCGGGAACAAGGGGCAGGTCAATTATGCCGCTGCCAAAGCAGGCCTTGAAGGTGCAGTACGGTCTTTAGCGCGGGAGGTGGGAAGTCGCGGTATTACGGTCAATGCCGTAGCTCCCGGCATTATCGAGTCTCCCGCCACAGCCGCCGTCATGACGGCCCGAGATATTGCAGAGCTTGTGCCAGCACGCCGTTCAGGAAAACCACAGGAAGTGGCAGATCTGATAGCATTTCTGGCTTCTGATAAAGCTGCCTATATTTCCGGGCAGACAATTGGCATCAACGGAGGTATGGCATGACGCAGGTTCCCGCTCAGTGTGATGTTCTGGTGATCGGCGGCGGCCTCGCCGGGAGCACGGCCGCTACCTTGCTGGCCCGCAAAGGGCTTTCGGTTGTCATGCTGGAAAAAGACCGTCACCCGCGCTTTCATATCGGAGAGTCTCTGCTCCCCTGTAATCTCCCGCTTTTGAAAACCCTTGGCGTTCTTGATCAGATTGAGAAAATTGGCGTTTTTAAACCGGGTGCTGAATTTGTGTCAGACCGGGGGGAGGGCCGGGTCGCATTTCCGTTCCGTCTGGCTATCAGCCCCAAAGCGCGTCATGCCTATCAGGTCCGGCGTTCAGAGTTTGATGAAATCCTGTTCCGGAATGCGGCCGCTGCCGGGGTCAGAACTTATGAAAATATGCTTGTTAAAGAAGCTGAATTTTCAAAAAATGGCCCAGAGAACATTACTGTGCAGGATGAAAACGGCCATTTGCAGGCTATAAAGCCGCGCTTTGTGCTGGATGCGTCAGGGCGGGACGGGTTTCTGGCAAAGCGGTACCACACGCGGATTGCGGATAAAAACAACTCCACCGCTGCCATTTATGCCCATTTTCGTAATGTTCAGCGGCGTGAGCCCGGAATGGAAGGCTATATCTCCATTCATCTGGTGCCCGATGGATGGTTCTGGATGATCCCCCTGCGTGATAACATTATGAGTGTGGGGTTTGTCGGGGATAAAAATGCGTTCCAGTCTCACACCGGGCCAAAAGCCGACCTGTTCTGGAAAAAGGTAGCCGAAAGCCCCAGTGTGGCGGAACGTCTGGCCCCGGCGGAACAGATTAGTGACTTAAGTACAACGGGTAATTACTCCTATTGTGCTGACCGCAACTGGGGGAACGGGTACTACATGATAGGCGATGCCTTCGCCTTTCTTGATCCTGTGTTTTCTTCCGGTGTTCTGCTGGCAATGAAAAGCGCTTTCCGCGGCGCCCGTGCTGCGCAGGCGTGGTTACACAGTCCTGAACAGGGCAGGCGTGTGGCGCAGCGTGAGGAACGCCAGACCCGGGCCGAAATGCGGCGGGTATCCTGGCTTATTTATGGGATTAATGATCCCGCCCTGCGTGAACTCTTTTTGAACCCCAAGAACCTTTTTCGGATGCGCGATAGTATTATTTCCCTGCTTGCAGGGGATTTTATGGGCCGTTTACGGGTTCAGGCCCCACTGGCGCTTTTCCGGACTGCGCTGGCATTGACCCGGTGGAGAGAGAAGCGTTCTCAGTCAGCATCGTAAGGCCACGCTGAACCAGATTTTGTTGATTTTGAAGCCATACGTAATAGGCGTTATAAAAAGCCGAAAATCCGGAAGGCTCTTTTTTCAACCACCAGCTTAAAGGTCTGCGTTCAGCCGCTATTCTTGCATAGAGCGTCTGATACCAGAGCAGGTTCGCTTTCAGGTCATGATAGCGGGGCTGGTTAAGGTATCTGTCAAAGGCTTTATGATAATGCCCGAGCAGGGGATCATCATAGAAAATAAGAGAGAGCTGCGTGTTGTAAATCTCGTTAGGTGTTTTGACCGGGTTTGAATCCAGAATGACGCCGGGCGTATCGGGCAGCCAGCCCTTTTCCAGAAGGCTTTTGCGTGTCAGCCTGTCATGATACAACGCATGCAGGTCGCCAATATCATGGCGTTGTGTCTGATCAAGAAGATTAACGATCTCGTTTTTGGGGACAGGAAACGTCAAAGCCGCTTTCAGAATAAACTGATGGACTGGCAATTCATGCCAGAAATCTGCGGCAGCGAGGGCATTGTGGGTCAGGTGATTACAGTTGTCCTGCAAGACGTTTGTTTCAAAAGTTTTCGGGCCATTCTGGTAGAGCGCGTTGCGATCATTCAGGAACGTAATGACCTGCTTTAATTGTTCCTGACTTATCGGGAGCCGTGCACAATATCTGGCTCGCCCAAAACTGACAGCATAATCAGTCCCTATTGAAATTTCATATTTCCATTGTTCGTCAGAGACATCCGCCGGTTTACCCTCTGCTGTCCAGTCCTGAAAGCGGATGGCGGTGTAGAGGTTTCTCCTTTGCGCTTCCTGTTTTGTTGCAGCGTAAGCCGTTTGTGTCAGAGCTTCGTCAGGCTTCAGAAGGCCATTATAAAAAAAATCCCGGTGGGGAATACCGACCCAGTTTGCATTGCTGAAGTGGGAGTTCATGCTGATACCGGTTTCTCCATCCGGGCAGGACGTCAAAACGGGGTAAGGGGATGCGGGGTCAAGGCAGGCACCATGAAGAAAAAGCACGGCGTGCCCTCCGGGGCCACCAGCGATATTCGCCCCATACCCCGGTTTTTTTGAGATCTGCGAGACAGCACAAAGTTCAACCCATTGCGGGAAGAGACTATTATAGACGTCTTCTTTCTGAAGAGGACCAGGTTTACGGAAATCAGATGGCGTACAAGCCGTGAGAAACAAGGCACCCAATGCCGGGATAAAAAACCGTTTCAACGCGCCACACACCGCTCTGACAATCATGGAGGTCCGGGAGGATAACACTGTTCGCCTGCTGTGGGAAACTGGGCGTCGTTGGTACGGCGGACGACAACTGGTCATGACAGATGTAGACATTCAGGACTGTCTACAACGCGTATTCCTGTAAGATTGATTTTTCATCTCACAGAAATGCCGTGATGAACGCTTCCAGCGTGTCTGCATCCTCTACAGGTTTGTCACGGCGAATACGGGAAACACGCGGGAAGCGCAGGGCGACCCCGCTTTTATGCCGTTTGGAATATTGTGCGGCATCAAAAGCTATTTCCAGAACAAGACCATGTGCAACCTCGCGGACCGGGCCAAACCGTTTGGTGGTGTGATCGCGCACCCATTTATCCAGAAACTTCAGCTCTTCATCCGTAAAGCCGGAATACGCCTTCCCGATCGGGACCAGTTCGCGCCTGTCTTCTACGGTGCGCCATAAGCCAAACGTATAGTCGGAGTAGAAGCTACTGCGTTTTCCATGCCCGCGCTGAGCATACATCACTACAGCATCGACAGTGAGTGGCTCACGCTTCCATTTCCACCAGGGGCCGCGGGGCCGCCCCGGAACGTAGGGACTGTCTGCTTTTTTCAGCATCAGCCCTTCAATTCCTTCACTCCGGGCGGCATCACGGAGTTTGGCCAGGTCTCCGAAGTGTGTGAATGGAATGAGTTCAGACAGGATCATCCGGGGCGGGTTCAGGCGTGCGTGCCAGCTTTCCAGTCGCTGCCGTCGTGTATCGAAGGGGAGACTGCGGAGGTCTTCTCCATCCTCGAACAGGATGTCGTATAAACGAATCCCGGCTGGCATATCCCGCAGCATGGATGCTGTCGGGGCTTTGCGGTTAAGGCGTTGCTGGAGGTCGGCAAAAGGGGCAACCGTGGTGTCATGCACAATCAGAAGTTCTCCGTCCAGAACCACGGTACTGCCGAGATCCTGCATGATTGCTAAGATATCGGGAAAGGCTTTCCCAATATCTTCCGCCGTGCGGGTATAAACACGCTCACCCTGAGCCGTGGAGACCAGCTGAACCCGGATACCATCCCATTTCCATTCCGCCCGCCAATCGGCTGGGTTGAGCGCGGTCAGGTCAATATTTTCCAGTGGCTGTGCCAGCATCGGGGGACGAAAAACTGGAGCGTCTTTTGCATCAGGCTTTGGCGCTTTTCCCTCTAACCACGCAAACAACGCTTCATAGGGAGGTTCAAGTCCATGCCAGACCTCCTCAATGTCATCCGGGGAAAGGGAGGCGATATCGGCGAGAGCCGTTTTGGCGAGCCGTGCCGAGGCACCCACACGGAGTGACCCGGTGATAAGTTTGAGAAGCGCATAGCGGGACGACGCATCGCAGGCATCCAGCCAGCCTCTTATCACGTCCGGGACCTCCGCTTTTGGAAGGCGTTCCAGCGTATGCACCACCTCGGACAGGCTGGGGGCTGGCACGTTACCAGACTGCCCGGCTTCCGGACGCCAGATCAGAGCAACTGTTTCAGCAAGATCTCCAACGTAATCGTAAGAGAGAGCGAAAAGCTCAGGGTCAATACGTTCCATCGCCAGCGCACGCAGCATGGCAGGCTTAGCCGCGGCAAAGGAGAGGCTGCCCGCCATTGCGGCCAGTGCGTATCCCCGGTCCGGGTCGGGGGCCATGGTGAAATATTCTTTTAGCAGCGCCAGCTTCATAGTGCGGGATGGGGTGAAGGCCAGACGTTCCAGAAGTGTTGCAAATTCAATCATGCGGGGCCTCCCTCTGGTACGTCTTCATCCTCGTCTTCGTAACCGATGAGCCGCAGGGCACGACCGTGAATCTGCATTTTACCCAGAGCGTAAATCAGGGCGTCTTCCCGCCCATGTGTGACCCATATTTCCTTTGCGCCCGTGGCCCGACAGGTCTCAAGCAAAGCATCCCAGTCGGCATGGTCACTGATGACAAGAGGGAGTTCAACCCCCCGCGCTTTCGCCCTCTGGCGCACATGCATCCAGCCTGACGCCAGACAAACCACAGGGGCCGGCAGGCGGCGGGCCCAGCGGTCCGCAATGGCGGAAGGAGGCGCCAGAACAATGCCGCCGCGCATCTCTGCTTTTTGTGCAACAGTGGCGGATCGTAACTCTCCTAGGGGAATACCCAGACTTTCATACAGTCTGCACATGGGGAGAAGAGCACCATGCAGCCAGAGAGGATCATGATACCCGGCGTTCCGGAGAAGGGCGATCAGCCGCTGGCATTTCCCAAGGGCGTAACAGCCCACCACATGAGTGCGCTCGGGAAAAAGACGCACGTCATGCAGCAGTTTACCAATTTCATGAGCTGGGTCGGGTAACCGGAAAACAGGCAGACCAAATGTCGCTTCCGTCACAAAAAGATCGCAGGGTACAACCTCAAATGGCACACATGTCGGGTCCGGGGCGCGTTTATAGTCGCCGCTGACCACCGCCCGCTGCCCGCGATACTCCATGACAACCTGCGCGCTCCCCAGAACATGCCCGGCTGGCGCGAGCCAGAGTTGTACGTCCCCTACAGAAATAACCTGCCCATAGTGCAGAGGCTGCCGGGTGTGACCGGCCCGGCCTTCCCCCATCCGCAAATGCATAATGGCCAGTGTCTCAGGGGTGGCTGTCACATGCGTATGGTGGGGTCTGGCATGATCGGAATGGCCGTGGGTGATAACGGCGTGCGCCACAGGCTGGAGGGGGTCGATATAAAATGCGCCGGGTGCACAAAAAAGCCCTTCTGGTTTTAGTTCAAGCCAGTCCACCCGGTTATCTCCATCCGTCATTCAGGAACAGGGAAAGAACCCCTCAGGCGTGCATGCGTTCCTCAGAACATGAGCGAACATCTGCCGCAACGTTTCAAGGACTGGTTTTCCAGACAAGGGTGGTCGCCCCGCCCACACCAGCTTGCCATGCTTGAGGCGGCGCATCAGGGAAAGTCCACGCTGCTTATCGCCCCAACAGGGGGCGGAAAGACACTGGCAGGCTTTTTACCAAGCCTCATAGATCTGGCAGATGGCACATATTCCGGATTGCACACCCTGTATGTCAGTCCGTTGAAAGCACTTTCAACCAATATTGCCGAAAGCCTGTCACGCCCCATCACGGATATGCACCTCCCTGTTCGGGCTGAGGTGCGAAGCGGGGACACGTCTGGGGCGCGCCGGAAAAGGCAACAGAAAAACCCGCCGCATATCTTGCTGACAACACCGGAAAGTCTGGCGCTCCTTCTTTCCTACCCCGATGCGGCAAAGTATTTTTCCACTCTGCGTGTTCTGATTATTGATGAAGTCCACGCATTAGCGGGTACCAAGCGGGGAGATCAGCTGGCTCTGTGTGCAAGGCGCCTGCACCTGTTTTCGCCAGAGCTGCGCGTTAACGGCTTATCAGCGACTGTGGCGCACCCTTCTGCCATGGCCGCATGGGTTTCCCCTACAGGCAAAGCGTCTGGTGTTCATCTGGTCAAAGCGGAAGCCGGGGTGCGCCCGGAGGTGCATGTTCTTTTACCAGATAAGCACGGGTATCTTCCCTGGGCGGGCCGCATGGGGCTAGGCAGTGCAACTGCTATTCTGACGGAGATTGCCCGCGCCCATCTCACCATCGTTTTTGTGAACAGCCGGGCGCAGGCGGAACTGCTGTTTCAGGCCTTGTGGAAAGAGAATGGAGATAATCTGCCGATCGGTCTGCATCATGGCAGCCTTGACGCAGCCCACCGTACCAAGGTGGAAGAGGCTATGGCGCAGGGCACACTGAGGGCCGTCGTCGCCACGTCTTCTCTGGATCTCGGGCTGGACTGGGGGGCTGTAGACCAGATTATTCAGGTGGGTGCGCCTAAACAGATTTCCCGTCTGACACAAAGGATTGGCCGGGCCAATCACCGGATGGATGAGCCCTCGCGCGCATTGCTGGCGCCCGCTAACCGGTTTGAGGTGCTGGAATGTGAAGCCGCCCGAAAAGCTGTGCTCCGGCATGAACTCGACGGAGAGCCACCACGCGCCGGTGCTCTGGATGTTCTGGCCCAGCATGTCATGATTACCGCGTGCGCAGGCCCGTTTTCTCCGGACGCTCTGTATGAAGAAATCAGGCTCTGTGCTCCGTACAGCCAGATCACCCGCACGGATTTCGACAAAGTGATCCGATTTGTAAAGGATGGCGGGTATGCCTTGCAGGCTTACGAGCGCCATCAGCGTCTGGTTCGGGATTCAACGGGGCAACTCTGTGTACGCACTGAGCGGATTATCCGGCAATTCCGCATGAATATCGGAACGATTGTTGATACGCCCATGTTACGCGTCAAATCCCGGCGCGGAAAAACCTTTGGAGAAATCGAAGAATATTTCGCATCCATGCTCGTGCCGGGGGATACGTTTTTTCTGGGCGGCGAATTACTGGAGTTTCTGGGCCTGCACGAAACCACCGTGCAGGCTGCGCGTGGCCGGGGGAAAGACCCGCGGGTGCCTGTCTACGGAGGGAACCAGCTTTCCATTTCGCCCGGTCTGGCAAGGCATGTCCGTGAGATCCTGCATGAGCCTTCAGCTTGGGGCGTGTTGCCGAAGCCGGTTCAGGACTGGCTGGCTCTACAGGCAAAACGCTCACGTTTGCCAGCACCGGATAATTTTCTGGTTGAGACATTTCCTCATAAAGGCTGGCATTATATCGTGGCATATCCTTTTGAAGGACGAAATGCCCACCAGACTCTGGGCCTTTTACTGACAAAGATGCTTGAAGAGTCCGGAAAAGGCCCGTTAGGCTTTGTCGCAAATGACTACATGATTGCCTGCTGGTGTGTTCACCCGACGGGCTCTATGGCCGAATTGTTCAGTCAGGATCTTATGCAAGGGAACCTGACCGACTGGCTTGCTGAAAGTGCGATGCTGCGCCGGACCTTCCGGGACGTTGCCATTATTGCCGGTTTGATCGAGCGGAACTATCCGGGACGGGAAAAAAATCGACGCCAGATGACGGTCAGCAGTGACCTGCTTTATGACGTCCTTCGAAAATATGACCCGGACCATATCCTTTTACAGGCCACATGGCG
Source organism: Drosophila punjabiensis (assembly GCA_008042585.1). Classification (NCBI taxonomy): domain Eukaryota; kingdom Metazoa; phylum Arthropoda; class Insecta; order Diptera; family Drosophilidae; genus Drosophila; species Drosophila punjabiensis. The sequence continues at coordinate 11,077 of VNJR01003379.1, read as the reverse complement.
GCAGGCGCAGGAAGGCCTGACTGACCTCAAGCGCCTGTCAGATATGCTGGCCCGTATTCAGGGGCGGATTGAGCATGTGAGCCTCTCCCATGTGTCACCCCTTGCGGTCCCGGTTTTGCTGGAACAGGGTAAAGAAAAAATACGGGGCGGCGAGGGGGAGGGTTATCTTCTGACAGAAGCGGATAAACTTTATGCACTGGCAGAAAAAGCATGAAGTTTCGGGAAATCACACTGTCAGAGCAGCAACTGTGGCTTCTGCCCGGCGGTGCCGTTTTCCTGCCGGAGACAGCAACGCTTGTGGTGGCGGACCTGCATCTTGGAAAAGGAACGTCAGCCCGATCGCGAGGCTTACTTCTGCCTCCGGGGGATACCGTTGCAACCCTCGAAAAACTTTCAAAGCTACTGGATATGTATGCACCGCAGCGTCTGATAGCGCTTGGAGACAGCTTTCATGATCGTCAGGCGGGAGACCGCATGCTGGATGCAGAAAAAACGCGGCTTGAAGCCATAACGCGGGCCACACCCACAATCTGGATCGCGGGCAACCACGATGTACTTCCGGTTTCTGGTCTGACTGGCACATGGGTTGAAGAGTTACAGTTGGGCAATCTGATTCTCAGGCATATCCCCTCGCTGTGTGTTTCGGGCGGCAAAGGAGAACTGGCGGGCCATCTGCATCCCAAAGTTAGGATGCGCATCAAAGGACACACAATAACCCGACCGTGTTTCATAACAGGAACCGACCGCCTTATTTTACCAGCCTTCGGGGCTTACACAGGCGGTTTAAGCATTTCAGACCCGGCTTTCGTCAGATTGTTCCCACAAGGTTCTACTGTTTATGTCTGGGGCGCTGAACAAATTCATCGTGTAGCTTAGAGCCTATGAAGCTTTTTTCTGGCGACTTTGCAAACTGGACGAATTAAGGCTTCCTGCAAGGATCAATCCAATATCAGTTTTGGAGATGAGATATTTAGCATTCCGTATCGACGGCCTAAGACGATACGGAACACCATCATCATGATCTATCGAAGGGGTTCAAGTGCATTTGGGATAAGACAAAACGAAAAAATCAGTTTTGCCAGAAAATAATTGTATGGCTATGGCAGACGACTTTCTACAAGGTCTCTGGTTTTGCGCTGAATGCTCCAGATCACTCTGGGATGCTGATAATCCCAGTCAAAAGCCTGACCATTTGTTGCCATCGGGATAGTCCGGATATACTGAAGCCGCCCCCCCGCTTCAGGAAGAGTCAGCACATACATTTCTGGACGGCTATGTCCTGTCACATACAGAAAACCATCCTGATTCCAGCGGCCCCCTGAGACACTGAAAGGTTGTATGCGGTCCAGAACCGCTTCGGGGAACAGCCATGCGCCGTGCTCTTCAAACTGTTCTGACATTCTGACCAGAACCGTCGCTGTGTGAGTCCTTCCGCCGTCCTGACCTTCTCGATCATAGTTGGCAAAACAGGCCCACCAGGAGTTGTCGTGCCAGTCTATCCAGGTCAGAGAGCCACGCCCCGGACCAAAACTGTGCGATTTTATATGCGTCATTGTCTTCGGATCGAAAAACTCGACCGAACTTGTCATGGGTACATGTGGAAAATTGGACATAGCACAAACCAGTTGTCCGGCATGGCTCTGACAACTGTTGATATGCACATAAAGAGCCGGATCACCCTGCCAGATCGCGAAGCGCTGCCCGGTTATACGGTCATATTTGCCAATGGTGCTGTTATTGATGGCGTAAATAAAATGGGCATCGGTTGCCACACCCTGATCAGCCTCCTCAGCGTGCAAAGTTTTGATAATCTGCGGTTGCTGGCCAAATGCCGGATGAACCAGCTTCATACAAAGACATAAAAGAGCTGACAAAGACGTGGCTGTTTTGAAGAGTTTAAGGGTTTTCATGATTTAAAAATCCGGCTGGAAGCTTAGTCCAATCCATACAGACCGCCCTACGGGGTGACTGTTCTGGATGAGGTTAAAATGGCGTCCCATACGTGTCTGATAGCCTGAGGCTGTGAGGTTCTGAACCTGACCTGTTACGGTCGCCCATTTAAGGAAACGATAACCAACCTGAAGGTCAATCTGGTCCCGTTCCTGCATCCAGATATCCTGCCAGCTTGCCGTGCCGGAGGCTGAATACAGAGATTTTCCAACGCGGTTATATGCCACGCGTGCTTCAAACTTGGGGGTGCTGTAAAACAGGGAGGCGTTATACATGTGGCCCGGCTGATTCTGGAGCCCATTGATGCGGCGCTGAGATCCGTCATCCATTTCCAGTTCATAAAAGCCTTGCAAAAATGTCGCGTTGAAAGAAATTCCAAGATTTTTGAGTGGTCCGGGAAGAAATGCCATTTTTTCCTTCAGAAACTGGAATTCAACTCCGCGTAATCCGGCTCCGGATGCATTCAGGGGTTCTGAAACTACAGTAGGATACAGAGTGCCATTCATACTGGTCACGCCATAGGACGTACGGTCATAAATTTCGTTATGAATATCCTTGTAAAAAAGACCGACGGACAAAAGCGTATCTGTGGTTGGATACCATTCATAATCAAGATCATAGTTATAGGCGTTTCGGGGCTTGAGATTGGGGTTGCCCTGAGAAATATTAACAGTAGCTCCATCAAACGTTGTGGACGTTGCAGCCCCGTACTGCCCGTAGTCCGGTCGGCCGGCACTTTCCGTAAAAGCTGCGCGAACCTTCATGGTCGGCGTCAGATTTAGGATGCCGATAACAGATGGCAGATAATAGTCATATCCTGAATTTCGGGTTTGATAGATCCAGTCTGTTGAAGAGTTTTCTGTAACCCCGTTGAAATTTCCTATCCCTACGCGCGTATGATCCCACCGGAATCCTCCCTGCAGAGTAACGTAGCGGTTCTGCCAGCCCGTCTGGAAGTAGGTCGCTGTAATAGATTCCTGCAAATGATAGTAGGCGGGTTTGGTTGTTGAGGTTGTATCAGTTGATTTGAAGAGGCTCTTATTATTTTGCAGCTTTGCAAAAGCTTTGTCCGGATCAATCAGGTAAAATGTCTCGCCCGGAGCAGACTGAATGGAAATGGTTTTATTCATAAGAACGTCAGACATATTGCCAATCAGGCTAGCCGCTTCTGTCCCGGCTGGAATCCACTGGTTATATGTTTCGCTATTCCGTACATGCGTAAGTGTCTGGTTCGCTCCGAGCCCAACCCAGAAGCCGTGGCCAAGCCGCCATTTCCAGTCGGCCCTTAAAAAACGAACAGTATTATCGACATTAAAATTATAATCGCGCCAGTAACGGGGTTGATAATTTTCTGTATCGTTTGCTGCTGCCGGGTCATTAAACGCAATGGTCGGGGCGCCGTTGCGCACATTATAGCTATAACCGTAGCGCGATTGATACTGTGCCTTATTGGTGGTTTCGTTCATACCAGTATTATATTTGTACATAAACCGCCCCTGATGATCACGGGCAATTGAATCTGATGCAAGCAGATCAAGCTGCATGGCGTCTGTAATATCATAATGCAGTTTTCCGTTAAAAAACCACGTATGCCGGACATCCGGCTGCACGGTAGTGCCAAATTGGTACTGCCCTGTGGTAAAATGGCCTGTCTGACCGTTGGCGCCCTGCTGCCAGATGCCGGAAGGCATGGCCAGAGCCTCATAACGCACTTCCTGATCTTCTTCATGGTAGTAGCCAGTAAAGAATGAAAGGTGGAGGCGGTCTGTCACTTTATATTGTAGCTTGCCTGACAATCCATAACGCCGGTAAGTGTCATCGAAAGCATAGTCCTGCACTCGTACGGGCACGGCTGATCCGGTTGAAGCGTCAATATTGGTGGTCTGATTACTGGCAGATGTCCCGGATGTAGGGTAATAAACCCATCCGTCGCCCGTTGTGTCACCCGGAAGGATGGCGTGCTGCGCTGTATGAATTTCCTGATAATCCCCGGAAAGAACAAATCCAAACCGCTTGTCTTTCCCGAACACACGCGAGATTGTGCCACTGGCGCGCCAGTTTTTATTTTCTTTTGAGGCGACACTGCCTGCCAGACTGTTCCACCCTCCCAGAACCTGAACGTCGTTTGAATTTCCTAATTTAAAAGCATTTTTTGTCACCAGATTAAGCTGTCCGCCCAGCCCCTGAGGGTCATTATAGGCGTCCAGTGTTTTGAGAACCTGTAATTCCCCGAGCATGGAAGAAGGGACCATATCCAGCTTGGCGCCACGGTAACTATTATCCGCACTCGCCAGTTGTGCGCCATCAATAGTGACCAGATTATAAGCCGCATCAAGGCCGCGAATTGTCACATTCTGCATGCTGTTATCAGCATGGTTATCATCTGTGCTTGGCATGACTGAGACGCCGACAATACGGCGTGCAGCCTCAACAACTGTTGTATCAGGAATGGTGCGGATCTGCTCGGCACTGAGCGTATCCATAATTTGAACAGTGTGCCGCTTGGTTGTTGTATCTGAAACTTTATTACCACTGACAGTAATTTCTTCTGATTTTCGGAAAGCCTTTTTCTTCGCTGCGGGGCTATTCGCAGTTTTGGCAGTTGCTGTAGGAACACCAAGTCCTGATGCAGGAGGGCTTATAACAAGCGCTCCGCTTTCCTCCCGCCTCACAGTCAAATGGGTGCCGCGGAGCATATGCCTGACGGCCTCTTCAACAGGGAGGTTTCCCGCAGCAGGCTGTGTTTTTAAGCCAGTAACATCCTGACGCCGAAAAAGTATGTTAACGCCAGATTTTTCCGCCATATTTGTGAGTGCGTCAGAGAGCAAAACACTCGACGCAGAGGTAACGGTTTTTCCGTCGGTTCTGGCTGCATTTGCATTATCATTCAGGGATGCATTTAAAAGTGCAATAAACGCGGAAACCCAATAAAATCGTCTGGAGGTCGAAACGAATGGCGACGGCATCTTACAACATTCCCTGGAATTTAAACTGTCTCCTCCTCTGACGGTTTTTAGGACAGATACCGCATGTCAAAATTCTATTTTTTATAAAACCGTCATGAAAATGAAATATTCAGTATGGGGCCGGTTTCTATTTTTACGGGAAGGAGAATAGCTAAAGAATGGCAGAACGCCATGTTATTCCCCAGCGTATATTCCCCTGAAATTTGGAGACTACTCAGTCTTTTGTCGCGCAGAACAATTTGTCTGCCGTCATACTGGTTCATTTGTCGAACGACATCGTCCAGATGGTCATCGTTAAAAACAATACGGTTACGGAGCCAGGCTGTAACGGAATGAGGATGTGGGCGATCCCGTTTTATCCCGCTATCTTTTTGCAGCACAACACGGTCTCCGGCTGTGAGCGTATAAAGCTGGTGATTCTTATATGATGTAAAAGAAAAAATACCTTGTGCGACAAAAATGGAGACCTGCGTTTCAGTTCTTTTCAGGTTTATTTGCCCCTGCATTCGTCCAACCTGATAGTCTGATGGCAGACATTGGAGGTCTGTCCCTGATGGGCAGGTTAAAAATCCCTGCCCTGATGAAAAAACAGAGCGTGTTTTTCCCTGTTCATGTGTTTTGACAAGCGCGGAAAGGCAATCAAGCAACAGTTCGGCGTTGTGATCCAACGTAACCCGTCTGCGTTCCCCGACGTTTGTTGCAATCGTCTGTGCGCTGGCTAGCGGACTGCTGACTCCTGCTGCCAGAACAGAAGCCATCCCCATTTGCAGAAAACGCCGGCGCTGGGAGAGTTTTCTCGCATAATGCTGGCGTGTTTCCGGGCCGGAGTGACTTAAACTGCCGACAGTGTCCCATATGTTTGTCACCTGCTCAAACGCAGTTTGATGCGCCTCGCTTGTCTGCAGCCATTCTTGGAATGCACTCTCTTTTTCTGGTGTCAGCGGAGCAGCATGAAGATGCGTCACCCAGAAAATTGCTTCCTCCCGATATTGTTGAGCGGCTGAAGGCGGGAGGGTGGCTGTTCTATTATAGATGTTAGTCACTGCTTAATATTTTCAACGCTTTAGCAATATGCTTTTCAACCGCACTGACGCTTATGTTCATACATTTTGCAATTTCTTTGTGGGTCAGGCCGTCTATCCTGCTCATTTCAAGGATCGTTCTGTTGTATTGTGAAAGTTGTTTATATTTTGAACACAACACTTCTATCTGTTGTCTAATCTCCAGAATTTCGTCCTGAAGAGGGGTGGGGTCCTGAAGAGAAAGCCATATCTCATCCTCCGAACCAAGTTCTCTGTATTGTTTTACACGCTGCGCATCTCGCATCATGTTCAGAACCATACTGCGCAGATATGCATCAGGCTGTTTTATAATACGGTCTGGTCGCTCCAGTAATTTCGTCATGGCATCATGTAAAAGATCTTCGGCTTCAAGAGATGTATAGTTCGGTTGTCTTGAAACCAGAGCTTTTATTTTTGAACGTATACTGTTCCATGTCTGCTGATTTTGTAGATAATCCCACGACATGGCTAGTCAACACAACCTAGGTTTGGAAAACGCTTTTGTGTATCTTATGACTACGTTCAAAAATAATTAAACTTTTATGTCATGGGCATTCAATTCTATCCAAAACGCCCCATCAGGCAGGCAGTTATTTTTTATAGTTTAGAGCACTTATCATATTTTGAATCATGGACGATATTTTTCCAAAGAGGAGTTCCTGTATCACTCACCGAGATCGTCGCGGACTATAGGTGTTAGGCTGGTAGTAGCAGACTGGAATAGGGTTATAGAAACGACTTATACTTGAGGGTTGATTCTCCATGCAGAGCATGGTGCTAAAGTAAGCGAGGTAACACATTTGGCTGGCTGAATGGTGGGCCAGTCACATCCAAAATCTAACAGGGTGTGTGGTCTGGCTTGTACGTAGCCAGAAGTGAGAACGAAGCGCACCATATCTGACGAAACGGGTGGAAGATGTAACCGCCCGTGGCCTTTTCGTTGTTTTGGTATGTTTGCCCTTATGTCAGCTTGAGGTGCTTATGTCGGTGTGAAATGGCAAGTGGCGACAAGGAGAGCTGGCGTTGCAAACTGGTCAAGGGCATTGGGCGTATGAAAGACCCACGCTATGAACGTCCCAGACTGACGTTCAAAAATTGACTGGAAATATATGACGACAGTTTCCACAAACGCCCAGGCTATCTCCCCGCTGGTTACAGCAGGCGAAGCTCTGGTCTCCGCACTGAGCGGCTACACTTTTAGCGAAAATGCTATCAAAGTCAATTCTGGTGTTACGTCCTTTTTGGATGGCCTATTCCCGACGCTTGCTTCGAAAGTTGGCTTCGACATGGAAGGCGTCTTGATTGGTGCAACGGAAGTCCTGGCCGGTCTGAATACTACCATTAGCGCAGCCAAGACCAGACAGAGTGTCCCTCAGACCATAGCCGTTACCAATGGCGCATGACTGCTTATCTCTGGTGGGGGCTGACAGTCGTCACGATTGCCGTCCTCATCTGGCTTGTGGCCTATGCGACCAAAGCGGGCCGCAATGCGCAGAGCGTGCAGACTATCCAGCATGCGGCAGAGGACGCCGAGACGGAAGCAGGCGTACAGGCCAATATGGCCAAGGCTCAGGCCGAGGGGCCGCAGGATAAGGCTCAGCTTCTGGCGCGGCTGGATGCGGGCACGGGGTGATTCACTATGCCAATAATCTTCGAAAAAATGATAGAGATAAGAGAAAACTACCAAATTTTGTGGCGAACTCACTTTGTTTTTTTGCGCTTGGCCTCACCGCATGCTCAACCCCAACCTTGAAGCCAATCTGCCCCCAGATCGTACCGTGGTCAGCTGAGTTTCAGCATCAGGCAGCGGCAGAGATACGGGCCAATCCCGGTCTTGTCGCACTGCCTGAGATTGCTCGGCAGGATGTGGTTTTGCGGGATCAGGTTAGGGTATGTCGGAAGGCGGCACAATAACTGAGCGTTGTGATGTCTTAGGAGATCAAATATTAGAACCAACGTGTCTTTTAGAATGTTAAGACCCATTGACTATGAACTGCCTATATCTACAGGATATCGATAAAGTTCATACTGTCAAAGGTGCTTTATGCCCAAAGGAAAATGACTAAAGTCCGCTTTGAATTAACCGCATAATGGACGGTGACCGATTAAAGTCCTGGCAGCTTCGAGGTCCCAGCCTGATAGGACTTCGCGCCGCAGACCTTACGCGTTTAGAAGGAGCTTCGAGCCAATAATGTCTACCAGCCAGTCGACGAAGACACGCACACGCGGAGAAAGCTGTTTGTTGCTCGGATAGAGCACCGAAAGCGGCGTGGGTGTCGGTGGAAAATCGGCCAGAACCTCAATTAACCTGCCAGTCGCAAGATCATCAATGAAGCGGTAACGGGGGGCCTGCACAAGGCCGAAGCCTTGCCGGGCGGCCGCGGCACTGGTTTCAGCGCCACTGACCAACAGTCGCGTCGGCAGCATCACCTCAATCACCTCGTCTCCGCGCGTGAATTCCAGCGGAAGGGGCTGGCCGGTGCGCGACGATACGAAACCGATCATCTGATGGCCATCAAGGTCCTCCGGGGTTGCGGGCATGCCATGCTGCGCCAGATAGTCCGGACTGGCTACGGTGATTTCTTCCATCACCCCCAGAGGCCGGGCCACCATGTCGCTGTCGGCAAGAGGGCCAGCCCGCACGACGCAATCCACACCCTCCCGGACCAGATCGACAAACCGTTCGCCTTCTCCGAGATGGACGGTCAGGGCAGGATGCCGTGCCAGGAATTCCGGCAGCGCTGGCAGCAGGATGGTGCGCGCGAGGTAGCCGACGACGTCCACGCGCAAAATGCCGGAAACAGTGCCAGCCGCGCCACGATCCGCGTCCTCAAGATCGGCGAGGATCGCAATACAGCGCCGATAATAGGCAGTTCCTTCCTCCGTGGGCCGGACGTGCCGGGTCGAACGTTGCAGCAACCGGGTGCCAAGCCTGCTCTCCAGCGCCTTGATCGCAGCAGTTGCGACCGGCCGCGAAACACCACAGGCGGCTGCCGCGGAGCTGAAGCTGCCGCGATCAACAATGCGGATAAAAAGATCGAGCGTGGCCAGCCTGTCCATGGGATTGTTCCATGACGCAAAACAATGCTTTCGGGAAGTATGATCTTATCGAACGGGCGATGGAGTGAGCAATATGGGGTTCCCATCAAACGGAGAGTCCCATGCCTGAAGTCAAAACAATTGCCCTCGTCACCGGCGGAAGCCGAGGCCTCGGGCGTTCGAGCGTCGAGGCGCTTGCCCGACGCGGTGTATCCTCAATCTTCACCTACCACGCCAACAGGGCTGCTGCAGACGCGGTTGTCGCCAGCGTCGAACGCATCGGAGCTCGCGCCGTGGCCCTGCAACTCGATACTGGCGATACGCACACGTTTCCGGCCTTTGCTAGTGAGATTCAACGCGTGCTGGGCGACTGGGGTGCTGAGCGTTTCGACTACCTCATCAACATGGCGGGTACGTCGCATAGCGGTCTCTTCGGCGAGGTGACGGAGGAAGATCTTGACGCCGCTTATCGTGTTCACGTCAAAGGTCCGTTGTTCCTGACGCGGAAACTACTGCCACTGATCGCGGATGGCGGTCGGATCGTGAACATCTCTTCCGGGTTGACCCGTTTCTCCTACCCCGGCCGGATCGTCTATGCCTCCATGAAAGGGGCGGTAGAAGTCATGACACGTTACATGGCCAAGGAACTCGGCCCGCGGCGCATTGCTGTCAATACGGTTGCCCCGGGTGCTATCCAGACGGATTTTTCAGGCGGTGTCGTGCGGGACAATCCGGACGTGGCCCGGCACATCGCGGAAGCAACCGCACTTGGGCGTCCGGGATTGCCAGATGATATCGGCCCGATGATCGCGTCGCTGCTGTCCGAGGACAATCGCTGGGTCAATGCACAACGGATTGAGGTCTCCGGCGGGCAGGCTATCTGAGCGAGAGCCGCCAGCTTGAGGGCGTCTGTCACTGGGAATAGCCTGTGTGAATGCCTCTCGATATTGTGGTCGTGGCTGCGTTGTAGGGCGTTTTATAGCGGGAACATTTGTGGATGAGCAGGGATGTCATGATCGGCGACGGATGATCGCCGTTGTCGTCGCCACGTTCTTTGCTGCGGGCGTCGTGAAGGGCGTAACCGGGATGGGCCTCCCTACAGTGGCTATGGGCGTGCTGGGATCGCTTCTGTCTCCGCTCATTGCCGCGGCGCTTCTATTGGTGCCCTCTTTCGTAACCAACGTCTGGCAGCTTCTAGCGGGCCGTCGGTTTGGAATGCTGATCCGCCGCCTTTGGACAATGATGCTGACGATCATCGTCGGCACTATTTTCGGCTCTATGCTGCTCACGGGCGAAGTGAATTGCCCCGGGTTTTGTGGAGACGTTTTTTATCTGATTTAAGCGGCTAAAGCATGTGATTTCTGTTGCGCATAAAAGCGGGCCTCAGCTTCTGCTGGCGGGATGTTTCCAATGGAAGACAGAATGCGGCGATTATTGAACCAGTCGACCCATTTAAGCGTTGCCAGTTCAACAGCGTCTCTGTTTTTCCATGGTCCTTGCCGATAGATGAGTTCAGTTTTGTAAAGTCCGTTAATGGTCTCCGCGAGGGCATTATCATAGGAATCCCCAACACTGCCGACAGAGGCAACGAGGCCCGCTTCAGCCAGTCTTTGCGTGTAGCGAATGGACACATATTGACAGCCCCTATCGGAATGGTGGGTCACTTTGCCCTCGGGCTGCCTCTGGCACAGAGCCTGCTCAAGGGCATCCAGCACGAAGTCGGTATGGGCCGTTGATGAGACACGCCACCCCACAATCACGCGGGCAAATACATCAATGATGAAGGCCACATACACAAAGCCCTGCCAGGTGGAAACGTAAGTAAAATCCGAAACCCAGAGCCTGTTGGGGGCTGGAGCATGAAACTGGCGCTGCACCAGATCCTGTGGGCAGGGACGTTGTGGATCAGGCCGTGTGGTTCTGATCCCCTTGCCACGAATGACACCTTTAAGTCCCATCTGGCGCATCAGCCGCTCTACCGTGCAGCGGGCGATAGTCCTGCCTTCGCGTCTGAGCTGATGCCAGACCTTACGCGCTCCATAGACACAAAAATTATCGTTC
>VNJR01003378.1:0-52438 GCA_008042585.1 Drosophila punjabiensis | reverse complement strand
TCTGCTCGCCCTCCCTGCCATAGCAGTCTGCTTGCAGAAATTGTTTTGCAGCTGCCCCTATATTCACACACACATACCTACCAACATCATCCCACATACAAATACATAAATCTATTTCCTATTCAGTTTTCTCTTTTCTTTTTTTAATTGCCCTTAAAATTAACAACAATTACTCTTCCTTTTCTATCTCATTTTCTTATTTAACCATACCGCTATCCTGATACTCTTTATCTTTTTATATAACACCAACAAATTAATCTTAAATTTCCCCATAAACAAATAAAATTAACGATTTATCTTCCTACCCGTTTTGAGCGCTCATAAAGGGGGACTGTCGTTAGGGGGTGTTTTTAATAACAAAAAAAAAAAACAACAAAAATCAAAAGAATTAGGATAAGTGGTATAAATAAATAAATAAATAAATAATAATTAAAATAAACATGGAGATGAACATTAAAAAAAAAAATAAATAAAATAAATAAATAGATAAATATTTCAATTCAACTATATAAATAAATTAACTTGGCAAATAATTGCCATATGGCAATAATAAATAAATAAATATATAAATAAATAAATATATAAATACAATTTGAAATAAATAACATCTAAAATTTAAACAATTACACACAAAAAGCAAAAAAAATAAATAAATAAAAAAAACATATTTCTCTGAAGCCTTTGGTGACTCCCGGTGCCGCCTCTTGGAAGGCGTGTCAGTCCTCTGGCGGACAAATTCTGACGGCCACTGTGGCTGCGGCGAGGTTAGCCGCCTACAGTGACACCAGTTTTTAAAACAAACTCAATAATTTAATTTCACTGTGGCCAGTAATAAACATGCCCTCCGGCGTCCAACTGCGACCGCCGATATCCTGCACCAGGACATCATTTTTGGCCAGGAATAATGCACCCATGCTGACAGTCGCATAAAATTAAAGCCAGCGAAAAAAAATTTCGCCAGGCCTCTGGAATGGCCTGGCGTACCGTCCTTCGTCAGGACTTGGGTCTGGTCGGCCTCTAAAAATAATAGCCACATTTTTTCTTTGTTTTTTCCTGTGCTATTATTTTTCTGTCTTAGTCGGACTCACCTCTGTGGCTTGCCGATCCGGCTTCCCAGGTCCTCACACCTCACGATCTATGTACATGTTCACTTTACTCCCGATTGCTGGCGGGCGGGCCGTACGAAAAATTTTAAATTGTACATTTCGAACTCGCGGGCCCGCAATACCGCACTCTTTCGCGTTCGAACATTTTCTTTCTCGAAACAACGGAGGAAGCGGAGCTCGAGAACATCCGATCCGACTCCGTTATTTTTTTGTGTTCCCTTTATCGGGTGAACAAACCCTTTCCGAAAAAGTGATCCCGTTGGCAGCCCGGTTTCTACCTATCGATCATTTTTTTGTTATGTCCGACTATCGATTGGTTCCGCTTGCCAATCGCTTAGCCCGGACACAACAATTATTTAGTAAGTATTTGAAATACCATTTGTAGTATTTTTATGCCTCACCTTCACGCACCCACCTCTAGTCTCGTACATCAGCTGTTGATAAGAAGAAGCACGCGATGGGAGTGTTTTCGTTCGAGGCGAAATTATTTTTATTATTTTCGCGCTAAATAGCAAGCAGTTAACGATCCAACTTAGTTTAGAACGCGTCCGAGTAGTTAGCAACTCTCGCTGTGATAGCGGCCAACGCGCCGCCCGGATGAAAGTGCGTGAAAAAGCGAATCGAAAAATTTAGACACCTCCGCGACCTCCGATACAAAGTGGGAAAAATCGAACCAGTGTGCGTGTGTGTGTGTGTGTGCTGCGTGTATAGCCGTGTGTGTGTGTGTAGAATAATAAATTTAATTAAAAGTCTAATGTGCAACGCTGCCAGTAATCCGTACCCGAAAAAGTAATGCCGTTGTATATATCTAGAAAGTGTGTGTGTGTGACCGATCGATGGGAATGAGTGCAGCAGCAGCGATGAGCAATCAATAATCGCAAGTGCGCACCTTACAGCAACAACAAAGCAGGCAGGCAGCAGGCACACCTAAACCGCCCCCTTTCCGCCACCCCGCCACAACACACACTCACACACACACACACGAAGAGATGGCGGACTTGGCGGACATGGCAGCGGTGGAGGAGACCAGCGACGAGGGCTTCCCGCTGGGATTTCCAGAAGTCGGCACCTGGAACACCACACACAATGTCGCCTTCAACGACATGAGTCTGGATGCGCGCATGGTAAGAGGACTGCAGGCAATACGCAATACGACCCCAGACCAGACCAACACATTCGCGCACTCGGTCGCATTATAAGGCTATATAATTTGATTAATATGTTCTGGTATGTGCTAGCGAGTGAATCAACCCGCAAGCGGGCTTTATCTTCAACTTAAATGGTCAGAGAGACAGAGAGAGAGAGAGAGAGGCAGTCGGAGAGGGTGGCAACGAAGTGGGAGCTACGGGACGCTTATCAATCAGGGGGATTTGGTCATTGACACACGCTGTCCTCCGCCTCACGCTCCCATTCCGCTACATTCTCAACTGATAGCTCAAATCCCTGATTAGTTAGCGTTACGGTTTTAGGAGTGATCTATAAATGTAATAGGGGACTAGAGGGGATTTTTCTTCTATGGATTACCCTGATAATACAAATATCTTGTAGTTTTATTATCTGAATTAATACAAGGCTGTCTTAATGCCTTAGTCTTTTGATAAACACTTCAAGATCGTGTACTTTAACCTCATGTATTCGAGGTTTCTTACTAAATAACAGCATTGGTTTTATCAGGTTCATTCAGAAAGGCATTATATTCATTACTCTATATATTTATGTACAATAATTATGTGTTGAAAATTACAACATAAACTAAAGACTATTGAAAAGAAACATTCTGTTTATTTACAAAGTTTTTTAGTTTCTTCATATACAAATATTATATTATATTTGTAATATTTACATTTTGTTTCTTTATAAGACTAATTGTAATTGTATTTAAAATACATTTTCATAACATGAGCTCACTGGATGGGTTCCTCAGTTAATATACAGTATATATTCCGTGTATTAAGGTACACCTGTTGCTTAATGACTAATAGCTGGCATGGAAGATATCCTCCATTAAAATAAATTACTGTTTAACCTTTTTTATTTTGTTCATACAAATGAAAATTGATCTTTAAATATAACCTGTATATGTTTGTTAAAAACTTTATCTTTTTATATCCTTGCATAGATATTCTAACATTTGATGCTATAATTTTAACCAATTTAGAACCGAATTGAAAAAAGAAAAAAAATATTGGCTTAGCTTTTATTGAGTAAACATAGCTTAATATTTCAAAATTATATTAGCATCCTTCAGTTTTTCCTTCCAGAAAAGAATATTTTCTTACTTGAATAGGATTTCTTAGGAAGTTACAAGCCCAACTTATTTAATACTATCATTTTACGCGCCTTTTCTCAATTAAAAATTCACATCGTATAGTTAATCTTTAAAAAACAAAACTCATAAAAAGTCCCACGATCGCACATGCATTGCGGAAAGCTGTCAATTAGTTAGAGTACAAAAAATTGGATATACACAGTCAACCTTGTTTTCATAACATAAAAGACGTAAAAGAAATTGTCAAAATTTTCACGATTTATTAATATTTAAGGCTGTTGTTGGGTTTGTTAAAAAATCATTTAGAAGAAATTAAAAGTCTAAAAAACAAACAATTATTTTTTAACGAGGAGTCTGCGGTTCTGGCCAGAAGCTCTAAGGACGAACAGGATGCTGCCAATGCGTCATCTGTTCAGCTCTGTGGCGTCGCGTCTGTCGCACCTGAAAACTCCCATACGGCGGGCCAGCGGAAGCAATAGCTTCCCAGAGCTTTGCATCGCCGACGAGGAGGAGGAGATCGAGCCCGATCACGACAAGGATCCTTTGGAGCCGCAATTTCCGATTCTGCGCAGTCGCCACACCGACATCTTCTACATGGCCCAGTGTGTGGGTCCGGCCTACCAGGGTCTCATTTCATCGGCGGATCTCCCATACACCACCTCCTACTGCACGGAAGATGCGGAATCCCATGACAATCATAATTCGCTTGTGGCAAAACCAAGCGATTTGTGCGTGGCTCCGTGCCCGAAGCTCCTGATGAAAAACATGCGCCGGCTGTTCCAGCATCCGTATGCCCACTTCACCAGCTGTATGAACGTCAGTATGGTCCAGATGCGGTTCCAAGAATCTGACATGGACAATGCTTTGCGGTCCTTCGTCCTTATTGCGAGCCACGAGGCTTGGGAGATCATGCGCAATGGCTACTGGGCGGACTTTGTCAATCCGTTGACTGGCAGGCCCCACTTTTGGCCAACCCAAAGCACAGCACGGAAGCAGTGCCAGGATTCGGAGCTCCTGGGCCAGGGCATGACCCTGACCAAGTCCAATGGCTGCACTGTAATCGAGAAGGCGAAGGGCGATCAGTTCACCGGCTGCATCTTCTCGGACATGCCGTGCAACGTTCTGGATTCTTGGTTCTCGTAAGAGAAGGGGGACCTTCTTCCCTAGCTGCTCGGGACAGCCTCACTAGTTGTGTTCACAAACAAATTCATTTTAGGAAGAAACCTCACGAAAACAAACCACAAAAAAAATCAAAAAATTTTACGTAGTCAAGCGTAGTTTATGGCGGAGCCCTCAATCTGTCCAATCAATGTTTTGGTAAACTTAAAATTATTATAATAAGACGTAACTTTCTATGCCACCGATCAAGGGAACGTGTCTGAATAATCGCCCAATTGAAGAAAGAAGAGATAACTTCGGAATTTGAGGATTTATACAATGTTACTGT
Source organism: Drosophila punjabiensis (assembly GCA_008042585.1). Taxonomy (NCBI): domain Eukaryota; kingdom Metazoa; phylum Arthropoda; class Insecta; order Diptera; family Drosophilidae; genus Drosophila; species Drosophila punjabiensis. Next base: position 47,616 of record VNJR01003378.1, on the reverse strand, counting down.
TTTGAACAAATAAATTTTGGAAACTATACTCAAATGTTTTTAGTATAGTAAGAGAATGTTATATTAAATTTGTAGTATTTTGAAAAGGTTTAACCTCGTTTTATATTCATTCATTTGAACTTTAATCCCCTTGAGCTTAAGTCTAAAGTTCTCTTAAGTCTTCTAAAACTTGAGAGGCAATTAACTCAATGTATCTTTATGGGTTCTTACTGCAATGCATATCTATATATGTTTTAATATACCTAATACCATTTATTACAGTTAAAATTAGGGTGATTTATATTACATTTAATTATAAAAGCTTCATTAACCTAAATTTTGTTAGAATTCAATGGAAACTGACCTTGACTTTGACAGAATAATTATATTTATATCCAACTTTTCTTCTCGATAAACCTCATTCATTACATTTCCTAAACCCTTTCAGATATGGCTGCTTGCGTCGCTACTCACCACCATCACCTGGGTGACCTACATCACTTTCTACAATTCCCGAGTGATCGGAATGCTGATCACAAAGATCGCCAACAGATGGTTCATCAAGGGAGCGTACTTTAAGATCGGATCTGTGGCACTAAATCCCTTAGCGGGAAAGATTATGTTTCGGGACTTTGTGTACATCACCTACGACTACACGGTGCGAGCACAGGACGGATACTTTATCTTTCGCTGGTGGCGATCCTACGTTCCCAAGGATGTGTCAGAGGATCTCTCCCACTCGGACACGCGTCTCTCAGTCCAGTTAAATGGTTACGAGCTGCACATATACAACAGATCCGATCTGTACGACAAGCTGGAGAAGACCTTCGGGCTGGAGCCTTCGCTGCTCATACCCACGGATGTGGTGAGCAATGAGGAGCGAAACAAGCTCAAGGAGCACCACATGAACCTCGAGAATGCACGACAAAGCCAGAGGATACAGAACGTGAAGAATTCCGAGGCCATGCAGGCCACCACTTGGAGGGATCTGATTCCAGTGATCAAGATCGACATCTGCTCCGGTCGCTTCGTTTTTGGAAATCGTCTGACGCCGACCACGCTCTCGATTTCCGTTGAGGAGGCCCACTGCACCTACAGTACGAAACCAGCCGTGTGTCAATTGGATCACTTTATGCACTTTGTGAAGGCCAAAGTGGAGAATGCCAAGGTGCTCTTCTGTCCGAGTCCCAAATATACGGGATTGATCGATGAACCTCCTCGATATATGGGCGAAGGCTTCGTGGTGATGATGTCCAATCAAATGGACTTGTACTTCTACATGGATGAGCCGGGCGTAGTGCCGGAGCAACCCGTTCAGATTGTCCTGCCCAACGGAGATGTGGTGGAGCCTTCGCCCCCAGTTTGGGGCATCAATGCGAGGTGCCTCAAGGGAACGGACTTCAGCTACGGACCCTGGGCCGATCGTCAAAGGGATCACCTGTACAAGTACTTTTACCCCTCGGATTGGAAAGAGGCAGAGGTCACGCCGACACCCCAGCCTGGGGAACTGCGCAGCTATCAGTCCTTCGATGTGACACTGTGCGTGCTAAACGAGGCCACCATCGACATACTCTTCTCCAAGGAGAAGGAGACGAACGCGATGCACATTACAGTGGGACCTGCTTCATATGTGGAGGTCACGATTCCCTGGGTCACCCAGCCAGACGGCTATACTTCCAAGATCCAGGGTCAGCTCTTTCACGTGGAGGCCACCACATCGCTGCAGTACCGCAGCCTGGCCGAGTTCGAGTCCCTGGAGTACAAGGTGCGGATCCACTATCCGACTAAGTGGAATGCCCCGCAGGACTGGAGTATCTCGTTGGCGGGCTGCAAGACCAGTGCTTTCATTGTGTACAAGCACAAGTGCTTCTTCCAGGACCTGATCGAGGATTGGGCGAACAAGGCCAGACCGGATATACTCAGTTTCGTTCCGTACACCTGCAACTTCAGCATACGGCTGCACGAGTTCGAGATTCTCATGCTGTGCAACGAGTACAACTGGATAGACTGCAGCAGTGCCAATCAGGAGAACAACCACTTGGCCTTCTGTGGGGACGTCTTCGAAATGAGCTTTGCCCTGCCCTTTGACGACTTCCTGCCCAAGACGGTGACGTTGAAGTTCTGGATCCACGGCGAGGGCTTGGACCTGAGCTTGTACGTGCCGGAGGTATCCTCGGTGCGTCCGATTGTTTTAGCCATAGACGAGAACGCAAGACTGCTGACCAGGGAGGGCAAGCTCATCCGGCGCCCGGAGTTATACTCAAAGAAGTGGCGCAAGATCTGCCAGCGCTCCGCCGGTTGGATTGACTGCTGGGCCGTGCCAATATTGGCTCTGTCCATTCAGTATGTTTATCACCCCGTTCCGCCCTTGGGGCCCGATCCCCAGGCGGATATCACTACGCCGGAGAAAGAGGAGATCCTGCTGAGTCCCATGCGAATACCCAAGGTCAGGAAATCCCCGGTGAGCAGCTGGCAACAGCCACCAGAGCAATACAGTAAGTTCGATCCCGGGACATTGGCAGCGGATCATGTCACCGTTGAACTGGAGATTGGCAGCTCGGTTCTCATGGCCTACGGCAATGTGCTGCGCAACTTTATCAGCCTAAAGGAGAACATCTTCGGGGAGGATCAAAACTTTACGGACATGGAGCAGTCCAATGTAAATATGAAGGAGCCGGGGGCCACCCAGCTGAATCCCAAAGATCAACTGTTGGCCAAGGAAAAGGAATTGGCCAACAAATCCATTTCGGAAACTCAAGCCCCGGAGGAGAAACGGAAGCCCTTCGATCCACGGTTATATCGCCCACTGGAGGTGATGGTCTCTGTGATTGTCCACGATATCCAAGCGCATGTGATGAAGAACTGCAATGCAGACGATCCCCCGTGTCCAGTGGTGCTAATCGAGCGGTTTGGCTTCGAGATGAATAAGCGATATCACGAGACCACTCTACAGGTTCTGGTTAGTCCGTCGTACTTGCTGGCCTCCGATTGCCTGCAGCGCTCGCAGCGGGAACAGCACATTAACCAGGGTCACCTGTTGCTCTCGGCAGTTCAGGTTAGAGGACATGCCATGTTCAGCAACGAAGGATGTGCGCTGGATGAGGATACGCTGGAGTACTCCTGGCTGGTGGAGGTGCAATTGGGTAAACTCACCGGAAAACTTACGCTGCCTCAGCTAGTGAATGTGGTCACGGGTCTGGAGACTCTGATCCTACTTGCCATCGATCCAGAGAACTGCTTGAAGTCTCCGAAGACGGTTAGGAATTGCCATCATGGCGTGCCCAGCAATTTGTGTCCGCAAACCAAGGAGGAGAAGAAGTACAAGTGTCCTTCCTCCGAGGACATCAAATACAAAATGACCCGTGTTTCGGTGGATGCCGTAGATGTCTATCTTATTGAGAGCGGCACTGCTCTGCATGCTTGGATCTCACCCATTCGCCTGGCGAATTGTAACCTCCACGGTCAGCGGGTAAAGTCCGGGATCTCTGGCTTACTGCCCTCCATTTTGCTGCGCCTGTTCATGCTGCACACCACCAACTCCTCGTTTAACACCAACACCACGGGTAGCAATCGATCCGGAAAGTTAAGGCGCGCCGATCAGGACTCCTTAAAGTCCCAGGATGCAGTTGGGGGATCGCACTATGCTACGCATGGCAAGGCAGGAAAGCGCAGCTCCAACTCTTTTTCAAGACGCGATTCCCGGGATGAAGCCACGCGAAAGCTGAGGGATAGCTTCTCGGAGCCGCATGCCAAGCGCACACCGGAAACATCTGATCTCTGCGAGAATTGGGTGGAGGTGGGCTGCACTTCGCTGGGTCCCATTCTCCTGGAGGGAGCTTCCGCCCTGCCGATACCGGATCACGAACTGCATCTGGTGCAGCACAAGTAAGTCTGGAATTCTATGAATATATGTTCGTTATAATGCAGCTCTTGTCTTTACAACAGTTTCCTGCGTGAACATGATGCCAAGTTCAAGCGGTTATGGTTCCTGTGGTCACATAATGGAAGTGCCCTGTCCTCTGGAACAGAAATTTCACGATGCGGATGCATTGGAGGCTGCGTCTTCTTTGGCAGTAATCGAAATGGTCAGAAGTTCTTCAAGCCAACGGCACAGGATGTCCACGATAACTACAACATTGCGCGTTACTTGTAAGTATCTTAGAAGTTCCTATTTGCTGAGCTAAGGAAATTCTATCGATTAAGCAAGTATATATTCGCTTTTGTGCTATTGTTATGGTGGGTTTAAGGAGATTTAACCTTATTTTCAAGTAATCTATCAACATTTCGAATAAAAAAACAACATAAATCTGAAACGCCAAATATAAACGAAGGATAAGAGAATAACTTTGAATGTCTGAACACCTGTGGCTTCTCAAGTCCGCTCTTGTCGCAGCGGTAGTTCTCTAACCTCAATGCCATCCTTGTTAATGATCTTCATAAGCCAAGGGCCACCAGTATAGTTGTTGAGTTCGCTGGCAATGACCATGCAGTTAGAGACGATGGACACCGCTTTTGTTACCTTAATCCTCTTAGTTAAAGCCGCCTGGCTCTGGTTGGGATCAATACCAAAATGGTTATCCAGCAAAGGCAGCACCATGTCGCTATCCTTGCCGACAGCCTGGTAATTAACTCTTTTGCAGTGACCAAGAGAATCGAAAGAAAAAACAGCACCTTTGCCTTCCTTGTCAATACCAGCCAGAATAGTGGACACATTGTAGGGCAAGAACCGTCGCTGGTACATGTTTTTTGATAAGATCTGAGTCATTGCATCGATGCTCATGGGACGTAGGTTAGTTGTCTCGTAGTCGGACACGGTTGTCCGCATCAAACGGGTCAGTGCAAGGGTGTCGGGACAAGAACCAGCGGAACACAGAACAGCCAGCGGTGACACTTGGATCAGCTTGTCCTGCTTGCTCATTAACTGGAATTCCTTGCTGGTTATTTGAGTATCCGCAGCAATTACAGCGAAGTCGTCACCGGCAATGGCCAAAATGGTGCTGAGGGGACAACAGAATTAGGGATATGATCAGTATCAGGAGATACAGGGAAACAAGAGAAACGAAACTCACCCGTCGTTTAAGGAGACTTCCATATCTATTTCCATATATTTCTTTTTTATATAAATTATTTCCAACCTTTCACTGACACTTTTAAATCTGTAAAACTTAAAAATCAAAAGCTCTCTTGTATGTTTATACCAGATATCCTTAAAAAAGTAATGAGAACTCTTTACTGGAGGTTTCTTTCAAGGATTTAAATCCGTTTTGTAGTACTTTTGGGCGGCTTTCGAGTAAATATTTATATCATTTTCATGTTTTCCTTATTCTTTTAGCATCATTAACAACAACAAGGACTTTGGTTTCGGCGAGAGCATTCTCCACCAGGGTCAACTAGTCTTCCACACACCGCCCTACAGCCTGCACTGCGTTTCGCTGTACGATTCGGCCGATTTCAACGGCAAGGGCCGCCTGTACAGGCCGGCCGGTGACTTACGCAATGGAAGCCTGAAGAAATCCGATCTCTGCTCCTTGCCCGATGGGACCAAGTTCAAGATCGGGGCCAGTGGAACAGGAGGAGTCGAGAAGCCGGACCTGAGCAATCGAAACAAGTCGCGAGAGAGCATTGGATCGCCGAATACTTTGGAAAGGAGGAACAAGCGCTATCCCTGCACCCGGCAGACCTCCGTGGAGGTGCCCTATGCCCGCCTGCTGGACAGTCCCTCCAAGAAGCTTCAGTTGCAGCATGAAGGTGGCAGCGAGATGGGAAGTGGACACCGACGCGGCTCGGACTCGAACAGGCTGCGAGTATCACCGCCCAAGACAAGCATTTCCGACTCCAGACTAACCGGGGATGTCCTGGATGATGAACATGAGGTATGAACAGGACTTTACTATAATATTATCAAATATAATTTACTTTATTCCCCGTGCAGATGCCCGACGAGATGTCGCACTCGGCACCCCATTCACATCCCCTGGAGTTCGAGATTGCGGATATAGCTCTACATGCCCAGGGCTTAGGAGGTGATCATCTTCCTAGGGAAGTGCAGCGCACCATATCGCTGACATCGGAGAATCCCTCGGAAATGTTCTTCTCCGCCGAAGAGGACATATCAAATGTGATGTCGCAGCGAGGATCCATGAAGCAGCGAAATAGTGCCAACAGTGGATCAGTGGTACTGTCTGGCAAGAAGCGATTCTCTTCAGATTTGAGGTAACTGTCGGAAAATAAGCACCATATTTCGTATATAATGAAGTTATTTCTTTTAGCATTGGAGCCCAAAACGAGAACGGCAGCCATACCTTGCCCACATATCGCAGCGATTTGGAGATTCATGCGCCCGACGGCAACAAAACACTTCCGAAACGGCCGCAGAGCACCACTGAACTGGTAAAGCTGAACAATTCCCAATATTTGGGATCACTTCGATTATGTATACGTACTCTCATATGTTAGGTCCTTTACTCGGAGACTTTATACACACACCAATCGCGTTTAGCTTTGCTGCTTTAAAGCCAAGTTTTCAATTATTCACTATATATCCTTATCGTTTAATTCGATTTCACCCAAATATTGACTAGGGCAGCAAATGAAAATCCAAATTTCATTCCAAAAACGCTCTTTCAGTGCATGCTTCGCTCTTTAATCTCTAAGAACATATATTTACCTTTAATATAAATAACTTCTAAGCAACTAAGTAACGATTTTTCATTGTCCAGTTTATAAATGTGTTATTTACTATGGAGGATAAGTCCAATATCGATTTAATTATCGAATATTTCGATATATTAACCTTAAAATATTTATATTAAAAAAATATTTAAAAAAAATATAATTATCATTATTAAATATCGAACACAATATCGATTTATCGCGCATATATTGCATCGTTAAAAAAATTATACATATATCAATTTTTATCGAATCGATGCAGTATATATCGATATTTTCCATAGTTATTACACATCTGGACATTGAAAGATTTGTTCCTAAATCTGTACAACTGTAATCCACACCTTAAATCTATTCCTTTCCTCAAAACTCGACTCATCTAAAATCGAAATCCAAAACTAACTAAATCGATATAAAAAAAAACCGAAATCAAAACTCATCCAGAACGAAGACGCGAGACGCATTCACGGTCTTGCTACACCAATAAGAAAATTAACAAATATCTCATCACGACCTGAGTACCGACATTTTGTTCATGATGTGAGTAGTTCTTAGTAGTACCAACAGCAAAAACCAAAAAAACCTCTTCTAAACTAACAAAGTAGTGCAACTAAACCAAAATTTACAAGCTAGTCTCTATATTCGACACCATCTCGATGTATCTGTAGCTATTTCCTACGTTGATCTTGAACCGAAATTCGTGAAAAGTCCTGGCTCGGCGATCAACATTTGCATGAATGTTGAAAATTAGTGCATGCGAAGTTAACTTGATCTAGATTTAGCCTTAAGATATTAGTTTTCAGATCTTCTAGCTTTCTGTGCGAGATGATGAAGCTTATAAAGTTGTTTTTAAAAATTCTTGCAAACTTGTTAAGATCTTAAATGAATTCTTATTACGTATTATTGTTGTGTATTCTTTTCTCTAAATTATTTCATCTTAAATGAAAATTTATAAAAAACAAAACTGAGCACATCAACATGATTCCTCACGACTTTCTGCTTGCGCCCTTTGATCTGGCTAAATTAGTTGTAGCAGCCGTAAAGCAAACATCACCTATTCCTCTATTAAACCCCATTGTAATCCCCGATCTCGTCTCCCTTCTACACAGGCTGATTCCCGTGGATCCTCATCCGGCACACCATCACTGTCTTCCAACTCCTTTATCTCGGCCATGTCATCGCAGGAGGATGTGGCTCTGGTCAATCTCCATCAGCAGGTCAACCGGCCGATCATAGACTCGCCTCTGCTAATGGCCAGCTACCTGAATCACCTGTCGCAGGTGAAGTGCTTCAACTGGAATGGCTGCTCCTTTCCCCTGGGGCCCGATGTCTTTTCCACGCCACTCTTCTCGGAAAACGAAGACGGCGGCCTGACCTATATTGGCAGTAAAATGCTGCCCCACTTCGATCTCTATTCGTGTTGGCGGGAGATCAAGGTGGTGCCCCGATACGAAAACGCAACGGGTAGCAACAGCTCGGCCACATTCATGGGTGGACCCAAGTCGCATCCCTGGGATCCGAGTGTGCTGCTGAAGGAGGAGGAAACGGACAAGACCACCAACGGCTTTGATGATGGCGAGTTCATGAGTCTGCAGGCAGAGGGCGGAGCGGCCTGTACATCGGTGGTGGCGCGGCTTAAGGGACAGCTTAACGTCTTCCTCACACCGCTTCTGTTGGAAGGATTGCAAAGGTGAGTCTCATATTATTCTGAAATATAATCAAGTTACTTAATTTGTGTTTGCCGTTTATAAGAAATATATTTAATAGGAAAATTTAACTAGAGTTACAGGTTAAAACAAAATATAAAATTTAACTTCGCTTCATGCGCTCATGCGCAAACGGACAATCTTTTAGCGCTACGTTGGCATTGATCTGGCTGCCCTGATCCCGAGGAAATGAGTCCATCAGCTTCTTAAGATACGTCTCTCTAGAGTTCTGATTGCATAAATATATGTATTTCGTTGGAAATGTTACTATTCAGCACTCACCTCTTGTGCATCATCAGATGACCTATTCTCCCGCTTGCCCCTCTTATTGTCGGATGTCCATTCAGATTCTCCTGCAGGACTGGCCTCCTTCTCGCCGGTCAGCTTGTCTAGGTTCAAGCTTTCGCTCAAGCTGCGATCCTCATTCAATCGACGTTCGTTTTCCCTCTGAATGTGGTCGTTCTGCAGGGAAGTCAGATAGCGAGGCGGATCGCGAGCACTATTGGCAATAAAACTGCCATGGAAATGGGATTAATATACCAGAAATCAATATGTTTTATTCACTCACCTTTCGGCATCTAAGTGGCTTTCCTGCTTGCTGAAATCAGCTTTCAATGACTGACTTTCCATCTTATTTAATTGCGCTTGATTTGTTAAAGCCTTATTTAAATACTCTGTGTTTGGGTGATAGTTGACCTTTGATCTCTGCTCTCTATAAATCTGACCTTGCGGCTTGAGAGCCTGACTCTTCTGCTCGACATTTCTCTTTTGATAAAGCTGTTGTTCTTCATAACGCTGAAAAGGAGCTGGTTCAGCTTGCATCTTGTTCAGTTTTGCTTGGTTTGTTAAAGTCTGACTCGATTGCCATTGCTCAGTGTTTGGGTGATAGTTGACCTTTGATCGCTGCTCTCTGTATGTCTCACCTTGTGATCTAAAGGCCTGACTCTTCTGCTTGGCATTTCTCTTTCGAGAAAGCTGATGTCTTTCATAAGGGTTAAGTTGAGCTGCTTCACCTTCCGCCTTCTCAGCGCTTGGATGAACGTTGACCTCTGATCGCATCTCTCTATCCTGATGATGAAGCTGATCGCTGTTCAAGTCAACCTGATGATAGTCGCGCATTTGTCTGTCCCGATGTGTCTGCTTAAAACTCTCCTGATTTTGTAGTTGTACGTTAGCCCGATTTTCTTGTTTAGAGTTGCCTTGATAAACCAGCTCTCGTTTGGCGGGATGATTTTGCTCTAAGCTTGCCTGATTATCCTGCTTAAAATTATACTGATTTTCCTGCTGAAATTTAGCTTGTTGCTCCTGAGCCGGATGAAAATTAGCCTGTTTTCCCTGCTCAATGTTGTCATTTTGTTCCTGGTGAAACTGAGCCTGATCTGCATTGGCCCAATTACTCAAGTCCCAGTTAGCCTCTTCAATGTTGGCCAAATTAGCCGGGTCTAACTTGGCCCAAGTTGATAGTTTTATATGATCGGAATCAGCCTGTTCTGTATCGTCCAATTTAGCCGTGTTAATACCTTGTTCCTTATTGGTCCAATGGTTCTGCTGGATTCTAGCCAAGTTTATCTGCCGACCATTGGCTTCACGAATTTTCTTTAAGTTGGCCTGTTGTTCCCGTTCAAAGCTTGCCACATGTTCCAGTTTTAAGTTCCTCTTATGCTGGAGCTTGGAGTCTGGATTAGCCTGCTCCAAATGGGATTGATGTTCTCCTTCTAAACTGGCGTCCAAGTTAGCCAAATGCTCATGTTTCCCACTACCCAGATTTTCATGAAGCTCAGCTGGCTCCATAAGCCTAGATTCTTTTGTATAATCTAAATGTGAGTCTTCATCTAGGGGTTCGCCCTGATCTTCCAGAGCGGGATTGATTTGCTCTCCGTTCTCGCTCGCTGGAGCATACTCGGGCATGTCCAGATCCTGAAATACGTTCTTACTCTTTTCCATTCGCTTCCTGGCAATGCACTGAAAGTCATCCGAAGCGCACTCATTGTCCTCTTTGGGTTTCTTGCGCTTACTCTTATTATTGGCCTTTGGGCACTTGGCAAAGACATCCTCGGAAGCACAAGTAGTTTTGGGCACACAACTGGGTCTAGTGGGTCGAGTGGTTTTCGGAGCACAAGTGGTCTTTGTGCAACGCTTGGTCGTTGAGCATGTCGTTGTTTTGCAGCGAGAAACCTGCTTTGGCTCATCACATTCATTCTCTTCTTGGCAGTTATCGTCCAATGTTGGGTCCACAGCTCGAAAGTTCTTGTGACTGGAATGCAAACTCTGTCTCCTTAGACTCGCTTTGTTCTCTGATGAATGTTTCAGCTGAAGGAAATGATGGCAAAATTAATGCTTTGGTTACTTACCTTCTTCTCTTTCATTGATATGCTCAATAATTACGTGGTCTAGGGACTTGAGATCATCCAGGGTAAGATCACTAAGGGTTTCCCGAACCTCGGCGTCACTGAGGCCATGTGTTAGATCGGGATAATCCGCTTGGCCGGGAGAGAAGCCGTACCGGAAATCGGGTTCCTTGTATTGGTTCTAGTTTTGGTAGTTAATTGCTTTGATTTGCGATTGAGCACTTTTGCATAAACTTACCAAAGGATAGGCCAGAAAAGAATTTACCAGGCAAAGCCAGCAAAAGTAAGCAAGCAGGAACATTTTGTATATATGCTTGGACACAACACTTTTAACACTTTGGAATGAGCTTACAAATAACACGAGGCCTGTTTTGATTATAAGGTTCCTTTCCAAATATGATTGAAAAGCAAGAGTCATATGAGATTTTAAATGATCAAATCGATTACAAGTTCTAATTTTTAAATAAATATGTTTTCAGCTTTTTAAAAAATCTTTATTTATTATACTTTCTTTGCGAGTAATCTTTCAACGATTACCCCGTCAACGTCGTCGGTGGTCAACTTCGCTACAAACAAAAGAATAATTGAAAGAAAGCCTTAGATTGCGACTAATAAAAGAACTTAGACCTAAGATTGGACCAGATTAACTCTTAACCTTGGGTGCTATCTTTTTCGCCAGTGCCTGCTGTTGGTCGTTGCTTTTCTTCTTGTTCGGCTTCTTGGCCTTCTTGATGCCATCAACCTTCACGCCCCGATATTCTGACTTTTTCTTCTGACCACTGCCAGCTGCTGTCTCCTTCGCCGGCGTGCCATTGTCCTTGCCCTTCTTCTTGTCCAATCGTTTCTTGGCCCCGGCAGAGTTTTGTTTCTTGGCCTTGGCTTTTCCAGATGTTTTTGAAGCAGCAGCAGCGGCGGCAGCATCGCGGACCTGCTTGGCGCCCAACTTCTTCACCGAGTACCGCTCCACGTTGATGGGTCTATCATCCAGGAGAGTCTGATTTAGTTCCAAGGCTAGGCCCACGGCATCGGGTTTTTGGAAGCACACATAGGCCACGCCCTTGCAGCCCTTGACGCCCTCCTGGAGGCAGCGGATGTAGTCAATCTCTCCGCAGCTGGAGAAGATTTCCCGCAACTTCTCCTCATTTGCAGCTAAAGAAAAAAAGGAAAAAGGTTATTATTGGGATCTCTTTTGGGAGTAAAAGACAGGAACTTATCCCTTACAGTATTTCAGGCTGCCCACAAATATTGTGCGCTTGGCATCTTTGTCATTGGGCTGCTCGTTGTTCTGACCATTCCACTCGGACGCCGCCTTGGCCGCCGGCGTCACACGCAGATGGTTATCCTTGAACTCGCTGCCATGCAGTTCCAGCGCCTTTTGGGCAATCTCTGGCGTCTGCAGCACCACGTAGGCATTTAGAGAGCCGGCATCCTTGCGCTGTTTGTGCTTGAAGAGCAGCTTGCCACCGGCTGTGCGCAGACGGATGGACTGGACAGTGCCGTAGGGCTGGAAGAGCTTTACAATCTGAACCCGCTTCGTGTTGATGGGAAGATTGCCCACAAAAACTGTGGCTGCCTCGTCGGCGGGATTGCGCTCCCTCTTGACGGCACCTGTTGGGGGAAAAATAATAATAATTTTATTGGTTTTTGAAGATTTAAAGAGCGGATGTAAGCCACGTTACCGTCATCCTTGTTATTGGCCTTTGCTTTAGCGGCCTTTCCCTTTGGTTTTGCCTTTGCCTTGGCAACCGCCGGCGACGATTTCTCTTCCTCCTTTTTTATGGTCTTGTCCTTTACTTTGGTGGTTTCTGTTGCCGTCTCCTGCTTGATCTCCTTGGGTGCCGCCTTGTTCTGTTGCTTCTTTAGCTTCTGGGCTAACTTCTTGGCCTTCTTTTTCTCAATTTTAGCCAAGTCCTTGGCGGACAGCTTCTTTTGGGGGCTCTCTTGGACCGCGGCCTTTACCTCCTCTTTGGGCACCTTGAGCGCCTTCTTCTTGGCCTTGTTTTTGGGCTTCTTGACCTCCTTGCTCTCCTCCGCCAGGCCAGGTTCCTGTTTCACGGCTTTTAATTCAGCTTTCTTGGCTTCTTTTGCTTTTGGTGTTTTCATTTTGCAGTTTTAATGTTTTTTTATCAACACGCGGACCGGAACAGTGTGACCAACACATTGATAAAGGAAGAACGTGAGCAAACAACGTGAACGTAATCGTATTACGTGAAGTGAAGCAGTGTGACTGCAAGTCACAAAAATATACCAAAATTTGGTATATTTATACGATATTAATTCAAATTTGAAATGCTCGTTACTTTTGCACTCTGAATATCGTAATTTTTTTAAATTGTTTAAAATAACAAAAAATTAGCTCAGAATATTAATAATTATTAAATAATTAATATTTCCTTTTTCTTATTTCCAGAATGGTGGAGGCTGCCGTTCCCACAATCCAATCGATGCACTTGCTGTCCGTGGTGAACTTCATCCACACCTCGTGCATCGCCAAGGTGAACAACGACAACATCCTGAAGCGAGATCAGAGCCTGAGCTACTGGTCACAAGTACACTCCAACTCCAAGCGATCCACAACGGAGAGACACCTCCAGGGACCCGGGGACTCGTTTCTTAGCGATGTTTACGAGGAGAGTATCTCGACGAAGACTCAGGGACTGATTGTGCTGCCCAAGGTCAGCATCACCATGCTGCAGTCCTCCATTGTGGAGGAGATCATCTCCGTGGCAGCGCTGGATAACGTTCAGGTACAAGAAATTCCTCTTTTATTTTACATTTAACTTGAAGAAATTACTTACGTTATTTATTATACTCTCCAGGATCTGAGTTGCGTTTCCCTGCTCACCTTTTACATGGAGGGCATATCCACCAAGTTCCATCTGGGCAAGACCACGCGTGCCTCCATGCACAACGTGTACATCCAGCAGACGGTGCAGTCCGGCAGCAGCCACAAGAAAGGAGGCATCATGAAGGGCACTCGGGCCCTCTTGGCCCACCTCTCGTCACAGACGCGACCCGACAATGTCCAGGGCGAGCCCATATTGATCGAGACGTCGGAGAAGCAGCTGGAGGAGCTGGTCATCACGCTGGACATAGGGAGAGCCCATGCCCAGCTGCGTCGTTTGAAGACGGAGGGCCAGTCGTGTGCGCAGGATTCGCCCATCATCGTCACCGCCATTCCGGAACACAAGAGCAAAGTGCTTTTCGAGTGCCTGAAAATGCCGGAGAGCACGGGCATCGAAAGCATTGGCTACATTATGTTCGAGTGTGGATTGGAGGGCGTGGGTGTGAAGATCGTGAAGCGTTCGCACTTTGAGAAGTCGGAGAACAGCAAAGAGGAGCTGGCCGAAATGGCGGGAGCGGGTGCTGAGGGCGCCACCTCTACCGGAGGCTTCAATCTCAATGATCTGGTGGGTGGCCAGAACGAGGGAGCTGCAGCTTCCAGTGACGGAGGAGCCACTTCCAAGGCGGAAGCTGCCTGGAGATTGATAACCAAAAAGCCTCCCACTCCCAAGACCCCCAAGGCTTCAGACGGCAATGCTGCCGGCGGAGATAACTCCTCCTCGGCGGCTGGTGACCGAAAATCCACACCCAAACCTCTGGATGAGGATGTGGAAAAGGGAACGAGCTCAGGCAATAATCCCACAGGAACGCAGAAGAACCCAGGCGGTGGGGCAGGAAACAACTCCAAGGATTCGTACGACAAGGTGATGTCCAATGTCAAGGAAACGGACAAGACCTCCTCCTGTGTAATCGAACTGAAATCAGTGTGGTTTAACTTTGCTGCTCCACCCTGTGTGCCCATCACGCGGAAGATCGATCTGACGCGCTTGGACTGGAATCTTCTCAGCACCGCCTCGCCGGCTATTACGGCCTGGATGAATCCTAGCAACCGGCTGGCCATCAAGATTGTGTCCCTCATGAAAGCCCTGCACACCAGACAGACGGCAGTGGCCGCTTGCCTCATGGCGCAGGCCATGGACAACGAGAAGATCCAGAGGAATCCCAAAATAAAGAAGGTAACAAAGGCATAAGTAGAGGTGAATGTGAGTTTTTACTTTATTATTTTGCAGAGTCGCTATGCCAACAACTACACGCTGCTGTCCAAGACGCTGCAGGAGGATCCCAGTTGCCAGCTGTGCTACATCATGCAGAAGCTGGTCTTGGACGAAGGTGTCGAGCGCATTGAGCCCATATTCAAGCAGCATGACGTGCCGCATCTCAACACCCTGCGACAGGTGAGCTGAGCGTCTCTCCCTTTAAGTTGAATTTTCTCTGACCAATTTCTGTTCCAGGGCATCATTGTGCTGAGTCGACAGTGGAAGAACACTCTGTACAATCCCATTCTGTTCGAGCATCAGTACAAGAACAAGCTGGCACGACCCATCAACGTGACCTTCTCGTTCCCCCAGAACGAGGAGGAGGCGGAGAACGATGAGTGTGAAGGTGATGTTGAAATGGGCGCCTATTCGGGCGTCGGCGAGAATCCGGAAGAGAGTGAGAATGCTTTATTACTTGGGCAAACACAGCATCATCGAAATCACATTGGTATTTTTTTGATTAACGCTCTCCTGGTTATATCTCCTTCTAACCTAGTTATATGTATAGTTCTAGGTTCCTTTCTCTCTCTGTGTCTATCTTTTCCCCTTTTTCCTGTTTTGATGCATGTGTTTGTTTGAAGGCTAACCAGAAGTTAAGAAGAATGCCTCTGCTGTGTGTGTGTGTGCTAGGGATGTTAGAAAATTTCGAATTATCGATATGGCAACGATAATTAACAGAAAAATCGATACATAAATCGATGTTTTAACGTTGCCATAAATCGGTATTCTGTTTCATTTGTCAAATTAAATAAGAATTTGTATAAATTAATCAAAAATATCGATAATAATTATTTCGCAATTTATTTCGATATTAGAAATCTCGATAAATCAAATTTTACAATATTTTTCGATATGATATTGATATTTTTCGATATATCTACCGATAAACATCCCTAGTGTGTGCTGCTTTGAACTCTACTCTATATATATTTTCCCCAATTTCCTTGATTTCCTTCTCTTCTGTCTCTAAACACACTCCCCCACAACACAAAACGTTATCCACCGCTTTGAGTGTTCACTTCATTGTGTTTGATGCTTTCCGTTTACATTATACTCTACTCTACAATTCAATACAATACTCTTCTATCCTTTCCGGCTATAAACCCTATCTATTTTTCTATGGAACAAAATTTATACCTAAGTATGTTGTACACTAAGCGAAGATTTCCTTTCTTCGATTTTTGTAAGTAATGTTAAATGTTTATTGCGTTTAGTGTACAACGTTTCAGCGAAGAGTGTTTTTCTCCCCAAAGAGTGCTTAACCCTTACTTACCCCTCTATCCATCCTCCTGTTTTCCCTCAATAGAAAACAATCAGTACGGCGGAGGACTGCCGTATGGTCATGAGGCTGGAAACCATGGAACTGCCTCGCAACGATCCACTTCGACTTCGCCAAATATTCACCTGCCGCGTCGTGGGTGAGTTTTTTAGTGACTGCCGGCTTTTTCATCCCTCATCATACCTCCCATTAATGCCATGCTTGTGTTGTTGTGTCCATGTGCTTTTTCAGCTTGAGCAAAGTGCACAGCAAAGCCTCGAATTATTCACATGGCAATTCATCTCGTTCTAGCATTCAAATGCTGCCCATTATTTCTGGGCTAGTGGAGAAGCAGATGCCCGAATTTGGTATGTCGTTTAACTCCGTTTTAAGTCGAAAGAAAGTTATTTAATCTTTTATTTTCTGAACACAGAGTATGGTGCCTTGCAGGAGGGCTCTTTGAGCTCCACGAACTCGGTTAATAAATTCTGGTTGGGTGCCGAGAACCACAAGGAGGACTTGTACTTCTGGATGGCCAAGCAACAGGATAACAAAAAGAAGCACTTTGCCGAGAAGGAGCACGCTCGTCCTGCTCCGCCCAAGATGCATGGCCATTATACGGGCCAGTCTCGCAGTGGCATCATGCAGGATTCGATTAAGCTGCTGGATGCCCATTTAATCTTCGAGCCGCTCCTCACTTGCCTGGGCGTGATGCCCCAGCAGATGATCAACAAGTTCTCCAACGCGGACATCTCTTCGCTGGAGAACTTTGGCACCAATCTATCGCTGATCGGTACCTTCGATTCCATTCGTGTTGACATCGTGGTCAGCGAGGCGGGTGACAAGAAGAACTCGGCTCAGAAGCCAGCGAAACTGAGCAAGAAATCAAATGGTGGTGGCAGGGCCTCCATCATGATGGACACACCCCTCTTCCTTTGCGAGCGAGTTGGCGTGGAGCTGGAGGTTCTGAAGATGTCGGATGGTATGGTGGATCAGGCACGCCAGAATGTCATCTATATGTCGCGACGCCAGCTGAAGAAGCACACCAGCACTGTGATCAATTTCAGCCTCAATGTAAGGTTTATCTCGCAGCAGGTTAACATGCCGCTGTTGAGGCTGCTCCACCAGATCTGCAACATGTATCAGAATGTGAAGGACGCCCAGAACGAGTTCCACGAGCAGCCCGAGCTGAGCAAGAAGAGTCAGACCAAGGATGAGTGTAGTCTGGGTAAGGATTTTCTTCGTTTATTCTGTATATTTTACTAAACTCTCATTTCTTTCTGTAGCTTCCGAGCCCACAGACATTTTGCCCTTCAATTCGGTTGCCGATCGTTTTGGTCATGGCGAAAACTACTCCGACGAACGCTATGATAAATTCAACGAAACCATGCCCACGACAATAGCCAGGCCACGTCCTGGCGGCCTGGCACCCATCATCCAACTCACACCGTCGCCTAACGCCAAGAACCGGCCGCAGAGCTTCGCCCAGAAGCTTCGTTCCACTGGGAAATCCGTAAAGGGCAAGCTGGGCTACACGAACCTGAACGAATCTAGCTCCTCGCCCTTGAGAGACAGTCCCACAATGTCGATCCATGAGCAGAACATCCTAAAAATGTCCACGGAGTCGAAGGCCTCTCTGAACGGTGCCTGTGCCACCAGTATGAGTGGTGACTACCAGAATACCCTAACCAAAGCGGGAATGCCTACGATGGCTCCGCTGTTGGAGACACCAAACTGCTGGAAGACTATCTACCACCTGCTGGAACTATACGGAACCATGCCGGAGACCAAGACCGTGGTCCAGAGGAGCTCTCTGAACGAGCACAAGAGTAAGCCTCCTCAGGCTTTCGGCAATGATGAAGACGATCTCGCCAGTGCTCCCACACCGGTGCCCCAGCATCGTGAGATGCTGCTAGTAGACGCACCATCCCAGGAGCGAACTCGACTGATTGTCTTTGGCGTGGCAAAAATACACAAGACTCGCCTGCTGGCCACGCTCTCCGGCCTCAAGCTGGAGTCAGAGATCACCACGCTAAACAGCACGGCCACCTGGCGCAAGAAGGCGCGTCCCGTCTCCTTGGAGTGCTCGCTCACTGGCCAGGTGGGCAGGGCCATGATTGTGCTGCTAGAGGGAGTGGCTCCCAGTCAACAGTAAGTTCTTTTTAGATGAGTTATTGCATTCATAGGTTCTATATCTCTTTTTTATCTTTACAGAACCGTGGTAAAGGTCACAGTGGGCAAGAGCCAGACGCTCTATTCAAGCCTCTCGAAACGGGGCAAGGACAAGAACAGCGGCCTGCTCTCCATTGGAGCCATCAACATAGACATTCCGCAGCATCCAGTGGCTTTGCATGGCATGATGACCCGCAGTTCCAAGCAATTGTCCTCCACCCTGCAAGAGTTGCGAGTAAAGCGCAATTCTGGACGCTCTACTCTCCGTTCGCATACGGCCGAGGAGCCGGAGTCACCCTTCCATGCCCGTAATTCGGGGGGAACTAGTAGTGGAGGCGGAATGGCTAGTGAAATGCGTGAGCGCACTGTCTCCGGTGGCGCAGGAGCTCAGCAGCATCAGCCCCATCAGCAGGCGGCTCGAAGGGCAGCCGCTTCCCACATGGCTCAGTCTAAGGCAGGAGCTCAGGCTCAGCACCAGAACGGATTGCTGCAGCCACTGGTCATGCAGTTCAATGTGCTCCTGCAGAGCCTGTCCATCAATGCGGCTTTGCTGCCCTCGCTCCAGGCTCAGTACCGGATGAATCATGTCAGCTCGATGGGAGTGACTGGTCAGCGGGCCAAGTTCGTCATCGATCTGCCCACGCACACGCTTAGCTTCAACACGAAGATTCAGGTGAGTTTATATTTGTTTTAATTATTTATTTTTATTTGTTGTAAATGCGTTTAATTGATTAACAATTGAATTGCCTTTTCTAAGATATATAAAAAGGCATCTTAAAGTCGCGTCTCAAGTAAACAGAAAAGATGTAAATATAGAGAAAAAGCGCGGTTACGTTCCTTAAATAGCCTGAACCTCCTTCTTGAGCCAGGCCAAGGTAAAGTCGTCTCCCTCGCTTGTGAGGATCGGGGCAAGTGTGTCCCAAACCTGTTGATGATAGCTATTCAGCAGCTTTACCTCCGCATCGGACAGGAGCTCCTTCTTGATCATTTTCGTTTGCTTCGGGCACATGGTGATGGTCTTGAAGGTCAGTGCTCCGCGGTTGGAGAAGTTGTGCGGCGCTTCAGTGGCGGGCACTATCTGGACAATGTCCTCGACGCGAATGCCAAATTCGCCGTCCTGGTAGAAGCCCGGCTCATTGGAAATAAACATATTGGCCTGTAGACCGGGATCGTCGGGCATCAGGCGAATGCCAACACCCATGGGGCCCTCGTGAACGTTCAGGAAGTGACCGACGCCGTGGCCAGTGCCATGACCGTAGTCCAGTCCCACATCCCACAGGGCCTTGCGCGCCAGTGTGTCCAGAACCTGACCCTTGACTTTAGCTGGGAATATGGTGGAACCAAAGCTCAGTTGTCCCTTCAGGACGCGGGTGTAAGCTTCCTTTTGGAACTCGGTTGGTTCCCCAAAGTGCAGAGTCCTCGTCACATCCGTGGTACCGTCCAAGTACTGAGCTCCCGAATCGCAGAGATAGATCTCGTTCTTGGTTATCTTCCTTTTGGTCTCTTCCCTGGGATGGTAATGAATTACGGAACCATTGGGTCCGGAGGCACTGATGGTCGTAAAGCTCAGGCCCATATACTTGTCCTTGCAGCTGCGGAAAGATTCCAGCTTATCGGAACCAGAAATCTCATCGACTTCGGCGCCAATCTCCAGCTGGTTCTCCAGCCAGGCAAAGTACTGGCATAGAGCCACTCCATCGCGGATGTGACTGTTGATAAATCCCTCGATTTCCACCTCGTTCTTGATGGCCTTCAGCACACAGATGGGCGTAACCTCCTGCAGCCTACGCGACTTGGGAATCAAGGCAGTCAGATAGTAACTGCTGGTGGGGGCAATCCATATCTTTGACTCCTTGGTCGACACAATCTTGCTGATCTGCAGGCCGATGGAATCGTAGGGCAGAATGGTTATCTTCACGTTGTTCTCCTGCTGATGACTGGCAAAGTCACTGGGCAGCTTGGCCGAGTCCACGAAGAGCAGCAGCTCATCGTTGGTCACAATCAAGTACGCGAAGAAAACGGGGTTGAAGTCAATGTCCGATCCGCGCAGATTCAAGAACCAAGCGATCTCGTCGAGGGCACTGACCACCAGGGCGTCAGCGTTCTTCTCCTTCATTTGCTTGCGCACAGTCTCCCATTTCCTCTCCACCGACACACCCGCATGCTCCAGCTTCAGGGGGATAATCGAGTTGGAGGTCCTTGCCGGTTGACCTGCCCCGCTCCACACCTCGTCGATAAGGTTGCTCTCGATGGGCACCAGCTGGCACTCGGCCGAGTTCAGCTCGGTCTCGATGGGCTTCCAGACGCGGAAGGACAGCAGACGTGGATCCACGCCCACAGAGCTACCTTTGGCCAGGTTCTTGGCTAGCCAGGCGCCAATGGAGGGCGTGGTTGTCAGTCCGTCCTTCATCAGCACCCAGTTATCGTCCAGCTGCTTCTCCGCCTGCTGATAGTACCGCCCGTCGGTCCACAGCAGGGCAGTCTCGGTGGTTATCACCGCCGTACCCGCTGATCCATCGAATCCACTGACAAAGGCGCGGCGCTCGTCGTGCTGGCACTGGTACTCCGACTGGTGGGCGTCGTCCGAGGGCACTATGTACGCCGCAATGCAGGCGGAGTCGCCTACCTTGGCCCGCTGCATCAGCTCCCTCAGCTTGCCCAGGATCTGCGTGGTGCTCTTCATGGCGTGGTCAATCCTAAATGGCCGAATAAAGCACAGAAACAGAGCATTTAATCGGGAATTTGGCACAGCTTAAGGCCGATAAGATAATCAAACGTAATCGCTTCTCGTATCGCTATAAATTATCGCAAAACACATAAACGTCGTACTCACAGTGCCTGTCAAACTTTATTGTTTAAGGGAAACAGGGTGTGCGCGACGGATATTAATGAGCGCCGCTGTTTTTTGTTTTATTTTATTTGCAATGACAAACAATTTTGCAATTATCTCACTCGCCAAAAAGCACAAAATATTGCCAAGGGAAGATTCTGAATTTGGTATTTTTTGTCACAGAATGGTCACACTAGCAGCTGTGCTTTTGTAAATTGGGCGCCAAAATATTAGATTTTATAAAATATTTGAATTAAATATTTATTTTTATTATTAATTTCTTTAATTTAAAGCTCTACATTTTCATAAACTGTTTGAATTAAATATTTATTTGTATTATTCATCTCTTTTACTCAAAGCCTTAACATTGACTTTAAGTTATATTTTCATAAATTTGCATAAATTCTCAATAGTTGTTCCCGTTACATTTTGTATTTAATATATTTAAGACCAAAAGATCAAATATTTCATTTTAGTTTAAATTTTAACTTCACTTTTAAGCAAAACACCTTTTTTTTCGATTTCCTGCTTTTTTTAAATTAAAAAATAAATAGTTAAAAAACTATATTTAATATTTATGTTTATTTTCACTTTCCAGAATGAAATGAATCTGCCGTCGGAGGCCTGCATTGGCCTGCCGCCGGTTCACGTTCTGGCGGAATATATACCCGACCATCGGCAGGATCACACGGAAAACATCGAAGGAATTGTGCTCCGCCAAGGTGGCTACGTGAATGCCAGCGCCGAGATCGGGGAGTTCGAGCGCTGCCTGACCACAGATCTCCTGAACCATTTGGTCTTCGTTCAAAAGGTGTTCATGCGCGAAATCAACGAGGTGCTGCAAAAGGTGTATGGAGGCGAGAAGCCCGTGCCCCTGTGGACTGAGGAGAGCGGAGATAGTTCCGGAGCCGTGCAGGAGTCGTCGCTCAAGCGCATCCTCTTCTCCATCAACATCTCGATGAAACGCATCCAGCTGACGGCCACCACACCCTGCTCGTCGGCGGTTCGTTTCGAAACGGGAACCTTGGAGCTGCAGCTATCGAATCGGGTGAAGAATCTCGGTGATCTAAACAACCGGAAGCTCTTCTTCAAGGCCCACATCGACTTCAACCTATCCCTGGGTCAAATTATACGCAATGTAATCTTCGACGAGGCCGAGCCGGAGTTCCAGCAGTACGCCTTCTTCCACACCACAATTGGGCTGAGGAATGCCTTCCAGGACGAGCTGCTGAACGAGGACAAGGAGCTGATTCTGTTAACGCTCAAGAGACCGCTGGTCTACGTCCAGCCCATAGCTGTGGATAAGGCCATCCTCGTCTGGCTGAACTACAAGAACGCCTACGAGTACTGGGCCGAGAAGCGGGCGAACCTCTGCCACGAGCATATGCAGCACAGTCAGTACGGTCAGTACTCGGCGGCTCAGCATCAGAACCAGAATCCGCAGGTGTTCGATCGTGTTGCCTTCGGACAGATAGCCAGCTCCAACCTATCCACGCTCTTCCTCCAGCTCACAGTCGAGGACATGGGCATCTGCCTGCCTTTAAAGCAAGTCAACACTACGTTTGGCTCCCGTTCGTACCAGGACTTTGATGCAAAGGGCGCGGTAGTGATCACACTGGAGAACACAATTATATCGGCCTGTAATTCGGGTGCCTTGGTGTCGAAGGGCAAGTTCCAGGGACTGTGCCTGCGCTTCGCCGATGACTTCGAGACAAATCTGGACGACTGGAAGCCCAATAGTGCCGAGCCCATCATGAACGTCTGCGTGGTGTCCGAGGGAACATTCGAGGTTTGCTCTCGCACCACAGCTGCCAAGAAGGGTGAGAACGCCAAGTGGCTGCTGAATGTCAAGTGGCAGATGGAGGGCGTGGACATCCACCTGGATGTGAACATTGGCAAGCAGCTGAGCTCGCTAGGTCATACCCTGACCATGCTCACGGGATTCGAGGAGGAGGAGACTCAGATGGAGTCACCCGACAGCGATGAGGGAGATCAGAGCTGCAGGGATACATTCGTGAGAAGGAGGGGCGATTTCGACAACCTGCCGGCCTTTGTATTTGATCCCACAATCGATTCCAAGAAGCGTTCGTTCATGATGGAGAAGGAAATGGCCGAGCAGCTGAAGATCATCAACGATCTGCGCACTCTGGGCGCTTCCCACAACACAGTAGCCCATGAAGAGCGGCGACTGCAAGAGCTCCAAGCCATTTGCTATAAGTATTTCCGCCGAGACATGATCCAAAAGTGGAAAAGACCTTCGCTGAGGCGATCTCTCAAGAATTACGGTCGCTCGCAGTCGTATATCGGAGCAGGATCTTCGGTAACTGGAGTGGGAGTTCCACAAACTCTGGACAATGGAAGCTATACGGGCCGAAGGCTGGACACAATTGCCTCCAACGATGAGATATCAAGCCTGCAGAGCACTCCCGCCTCCTGTCATTCGCGCAGTGCGTCCCTGAAACAGACTGGAGGAGGAGGTATTGCCGGCGGCGGCATTAATCCTCTGGGCCGAGTGACCTTCACCGAAGCCATGCGCCAGACATCGCTTCCCAATGCGGACACGGACACGGAGACGGCGGACAACGAGCTGGATTGGCGCGGGGACATCACGCCCAGCGAGATAGATGTGGACGGCACCTCCGTGGAGATGCGTCGCAAGCATGGTCATGGCCAGAAACAAGCTGAACCCAATATCGACTTTGAGCTGGACATCAAGGTACTCGTTAACTCTGGTAAATGCGTGCTCCACACCAAGGAAACTGGCGAGGAGAGAGCCCAGGGCTACGCAGCAGGATCAGGAGCAGCGGGCAGCAGTGTACCAGCTTCGAGTGTTAAATCCCATAAACGTGAAAGGAGTATAGGCAATGATTGGGGCAGTCCCACGCCCTCGAGGAGGCAGCGGGACAAGAGCAAGCTGCGCTACAATGCCAACGCCCTGCTGGCGGATCTCACCATCTTCCACATCCCAGGATTGGATGTGAAACTTCACTACCAATCAAAGACGCTGGCGGATCAGGTATCTGGAGATCAATTGCCGCCACATGGTCGCCGGATGGGCAGCAAGCGAGCTACTCTGTGTGCCTGGATGACCCTGCAGAGTATACCGGAGGAAACCATCATATCACCCCACATTCTGGAGTTCCTGGAGCAGACCCTGGAGCCCATACCCGCTCGTCAGTCCAGCAGTGTTCCCCCAACGCCCTCTCACAACGCTGCTGTTAATCTAGACATACTGCCTGCCAACTATGTGACTTATGCCTCGTTCCCCGTAGACGTTATCGTATATTTCCACATGCAACCCTCTACGTTCCGCTTTAGTTGCCTGCCCGTCTCCCGGGTGGAGTGTATGCTGCAGCTGCCCAGCCTGGACATTGTGTTCAGCTCCAAGCGGAGCAGCGAGGAAGAGAGCTCAACCACGCAGCCAGGAAGTCACGCTCACCCTGAGCAGCCGCTGCCCACGGGCGGACTGAGTGTTACCGGCTGCCTGGCTGACTTTAATGTGTTCATCTTCCATCCTTATGGCGGGAAGAAAACCTCCAAGGAGACCCAGTTCTCACCGCTAAGCGATAGTGAGCGGAAGGACTCCCTTAGTATCAACGTGGAGTTTGTCAAGTTTCACATTACGCGCTGCCGCAAGGTGTACATCGAACCGCTGCCCAGCTCTAAGAGATCTCTGGATCAATCCCGAGCTGTGATCCGCTTCTCCACCATTGTGGACATTGGAAGTGCCAGTTTCAAGTACGACATGAGAAGATTGACGGAGATCTTGGCTTTCCCCAAGGCCTGGTATCGCAGGAGGATTGTGCGGCGGCTCTTTCTGGGCGACCTCAGTGTTCACCAGCAGCAGCAGCAGCAGCAGCAGCAACAGCAAGGTGCTGAAACCCCAACTGGATGTGCTCCTGCTACTCCAACTCCCAGCGAGGATGCCAGTAGAGCCAAGGACAAAATGCGCCTCGATTTCGACGCTCAGCCGCAGCAGCAGCAGCAGCAATTGGGACACTTTGGCGCTGTAAGAAAGCTCAAGAACCTAGGCAAGTCCTCCAGCGCCGAGTCCTCGGGAACTCCCCCGTCTGAGAAGAACCAAATCACCGCCTGGGAGACACTCGTCCTCTTCGCAGTGAACTTCACCAAGCTGAATGTGCAAATGAACATTGGCAACGTGTGCGGCAATGTGGTGTGGCTCACCAAGGACTTCCAGTCCGATGGACGGCTCTCCATTGGCAGCACTGGCTACAAGAACATGTATGCTGGCATCTACCTTGGAGGCTCAGCTCTTGATGCCAAGGGTGGAATAGTCGGCGGCAGCTTTGAAGTGAACAAGATCAACAAGCGATTCCACATCAAGGAGGAGGCAGGCATGGAGCCGTACCACACAATGGGACTCAGTTTCATGGCGCTGGAACTCAGGCTGGACTACATGGGAACTTCTGTGCTGATGACGCGCATCAGCAGCTTCTCCGCTGCCATGAAGGATGAGTGGCGGACTGCTTCTCAGGCGGCAGCTGCTCCTCCATCACATGCCAAGGATCAGGCCAGAGCTCTGATCTTCATCCATGGAGATCTCAGCTGGGACCAACTGCAGATCATGATCAGCAAGTCGACAACCGCAGATCTGCTCAAGATGTACTTCAAGCTGGAGGAGTTCTTCACGCAGCAGTTCAAGTCCTCAAAGAGGGTGTTCTCCAGCCTAGAGCCGCGACTCCAAGATCGCTCTGCCAGCATCAAGAGGCGACAGCAGCTCAAGAAGAAGCCGGCCAATGGAGAACTAGTTGCTCCCGTTGCCATTCAGGGTTTGATTGGGGAAAATACCGATGCACGTCACCATCGCCATTGGCAGAAGCCGCTGGCTCAGGCCGTTGGCCTGGTGGTGCCTTCATTGGTCACCCGCCTGCCGCGTCATGGCAACGTCTTGGGCGGCACCGTTGAACTTCGTGGACAGAACATCTCACTGGCCTGCTTCCATGGCATTAATTTCAAGTCCAAGTCGTGGGCTTTGTTCAGTCTGAGGTCCCCTTCGATCAACTTTGCCACTGAAGCGCGACAGAACGAGGATGAAGTGCTGGTCACACAGACTTTAACATCTTCCCTGGGACAGACGGCGGAGGTGCAGCAGCAGCAGAACCACTCGATGGCTATCGTGAGTCGGATCACGCGAAACATCATTTTCCCGCCGCAGTTCAAGACTCTGAATGAGTGGTTCCACTATGCCTTCGCCAACAGCGAGATTGACGGTGAGTTTTGTTGTTTTTAAATCCAAGGATAACTAAGCCGTAACCTTTTTCCTTGATTTCTATCTCTTAGCTGTGGATCGCTTCCCCATTCTGGAGTGCGAACGGGAGATTGCTTCCAATTCCATTGAGCGTACGCGAGCCTCCGGCAGCAGCAGTGCCGCCAAAGCGCAGGAGCACAACCACAACCGGGAGGTCATCTTTGCCCTGCCTAGCCTGCAGCTGCATTTCAAGACTGAGCACAAACAAGGACCAACCACCCCAGAGCCAAGTGGTGAGTTCAAATTTAAAGGTAGCTTAAAATATATATTAATTTACATTTAAATATTGCAGAAACCAAGCCAGAAGTCTTGTGCAGCTTCATTACCGAATTCGATGACCACATCTTTGTGACCGTCGATGCGGACGCCTTCTTCTTCCTCCACGATCTCATCACCTCCTATGTGACTGAAAAGGAAAAGGTGGTAAGTAGTGATATAAACCGAAGAGAAATATCGCAATCTTTGACAATTATTTTTGGAGTTTACCTAAATCTTAAAATACATTTTTCAATTTCCAGATTGGAGCTCAGTCGGCGAGGGCTGCGTCACCAAATCTCTCGCAAAAGACCAACCTAAAGCCGTATCTGACCGACGAGATCCTGAAGGAGAAGAAGGGCGCCTCCAATACGAACCTGACTGCCCAAGGTAAGCAGATGAGTGCCAGCAAGAGCAGCCTGGATCCGCTGCAGGGCAGTCACTCGAGCCTAGCGAGCGCTGCTGCCAATATGTCGGGAGCAGCGTCAACGACCACGACAGCACCGATGACCGCAACATCAGCAGCATCAGCATCGTCATCAACATCCGCCGCCACCACAGCGACATCAACAGGAGCGACAGGACCATCGACAGGTTCTTCAAACGACGCCACCGATGGCAAGCAGGAAAGCTCTACGCCCAGCTTTGATCTCGAATCGTTTGTGCGCGATTGGCGGCACTTTGAGTGCCAGACATGGCACCTGGAGCCCACAGTGCGCCTGCTCTCGTGGGCTGGCAAGTCCATTGAGCCGTATGGCGTTGATTACATCCTCAACAAGCTGGGCTTCAGTCATGCCCGAACCACCATACCCAAGTGGCTGCAGCGCGGCTTTATGGATCCGCTGGACAAGGTGCAGGCCCTGATGATGCTGCAGCTCCTACTGATGGTTCGCGAGAACAAGGTGGAGCGGGATGGGTGCGGGGCCAGTGGATCTGGCAAGCAGCAGAACCATCGACCATCAACGAATTAGCCATGACAGAGCCACATTTATGACAATTGACAATTGCCCAAAGTCGTTCGATTTAGTTTAAGTCTAGAGATGTATAGATTTTTCACCCATGTAAAGTTTTATATATTATTTATTATCCCGGATAACCTGGCATGCTTTGACGTCTCGACTCGCGGTATTATTTGGCCAATAAGGCAGCTTCTTCTTCTTCTTATACAATGTAAATGGTTTGCTCTCGTTCCCCTAATTTTAAGCGTATTTGTATCCACCCATCCTCTTTTTATAGGTGTAAAGTCAAGTGCTTCGTGTAATTTGCTCAATTTTTGGCGCTTTGTAACTATCATTACATTGTTTTGTTGTTATTCCTAGGATATACTTACTATGCAACAAGGAGCAAAGCAATTGTGTTTAAACTATAAGTAGCTCTAATTGAATATACATGATTATTATATACAACCAAAAAAAAACCGTGTAAGTCTATCGATAAGTAAATGAATAAACTTTCGGAAGAGCATATCAGTGAAGAGTTATTTTTGGGGATTTAAAAAGATGTAACTAACATTCAGTTACTGTTTATAAAGGACTCTGCCCGTTTTGATCTTCGACTGAGCTAAAAAGGAAATGCAAAGCTTATACTTTTCAATAATAACTATTCAAAAGAACTTTGATCCTTTCAGTTTTATTTTAAGCAGGATTTCTCTTGGGATTACAAACACAGAAAATGTTCCGGTTAATTTCTGCCTTGCTCCTTAGCAGCATCCTTCTGGCCTTGCTGGGTGCTGTCCTAGGCCTCCTACTTGGCCTTTTTGTGTGTACTTTTTTTCTTGTTTCACCCGAGTAAACTTTGCATCCGCAACGCGTATCCGTTCAGGCTTTCGTTTTGTCCCGCTGGCTGAGCAGTGCTTTCTTGGCGCGCCTTTCAACGTTGTTTTCCTTCGCCTGTCACTGGCTTTACATTTTCGGGGACGGGGTCTGGGACCAAGGAGGCGGCACTGTGTGTCTTTGTAAACATTTCATTTTCCATCAAGGTTGCGTTTTTAATTATCTTTCCTTTCTCTGGCTGCTCTCGATGTGATGGGCTCTTTCTTATTCTTTTTTTTTTTAGCATATTAGGTTCAGGTTTCTTTTTTTTTGTCAGTTTCTACATCATTTCGCTGCCGCTCCGAAGCAGTTGCCCCAAGTTGATGAGCTTTTCACGCATTGTAGGCGCGCGCGGAATAAAAAACCCGAAGCTCAGATGGGCCGGGCGGAATGCAGGGGGTGGAGGGTGGGTGGTGGTGGTGTGCTGTGCGATTCCCCCTTTTGGCAAGGGTCGTCGTCGTGTCTCTGTAGCTCGAGCCCTGAATGCGAGTGGTTTACTTTGGAGATTAGTTTATCTAAAGTTAATGAGGGTTAAAACTAATAGGCGAATGGCTTAATTTTTAATTATGAGACTTGCTCTTCTTTTGTGGTTTCTTTTCTTCGCCCCCATTTTTTCGTCTTTGTGTTTGAATTTGGGTTTGGGTCTTGTTTTGATTTCCCTTGCATTTTCTGTGGACGCTCTCGCCCTTGACGTTCTCGGTGGCAGTTAATTTAAACCGCCGGCAGCTTAATGGCCTTTTAAAATGGGATTTTAAACAGCAAGTGACTTAAAGTCCCTCAGCGAACCAGAGGGATCAGTGGGAAAAACGATTGGGTAAATAAACAATTTGACTTCTCCGACTCGCTGGACTCTCCCTTTGGTCATCCAATACACTTTTCGTTATTAGTTTTCCCCCGAAATCGCTGGCGGAAAGTTGTCCCTGGATTTTTTGGCTAGCATTTCATCTGGCAGCTGCTACCATAAATTGTCCACGCGTGTTGCCAAGGTGCCTTGGACACTTTTTCAATTAATTGGCCAAATTTCAAATTTCACTTGTTCTTATTTTTTTTCATGTCTTTTGTATTTTTTTATTTCACAATTTATTGAGTGCGCACACAGGTTTGAATTACACTCGTCGCCACTTCTGTACTCTCCCCTCGCATGAAATATGAGATAAACTGCCTCTAAACAATGGCATATTGTAGATACAAATATTTGAACGCACATACCCCTATACGTATCGAACTGCCAATGCCCAGCAAACCACTTCTATTGCGGAAGACTCTTCTGGAAGAGTGGCGGAGAGTCTCCTGAAATGGTCGCGGGAGAGTCTTCTGGAAGAGTCCCCTGAGAGTCTCCCGGGAGAGTCGCCTGGGAGTCTCCCGGGAGAGTCGCCTGGGAGTCTCCCGGGAGAGTCGTCTGGGAGTCTCCTGACAGAGTCGCCTGAGAGTGTTCTGGGAGAGTCCCCTGGGAGTCTCCCGGGAGAGTCGCTTGGGAGTCTTCCGGGAGACATGTCATCAACCGGTCATCAACCGGTCATCAACCGGTCATCAACCGGTCATCAAAGAGTCATCAACGGGTCATCAACTCTCCAGGGAGAGTCGCCTGAGTTTCTCCCGGGAGAGTCGCCTGAGAGTCTCCCAGGAGAGTCGCCTGGGAGTCTTACGAGAGAGTCGTCTGGGAGTCTCCTGACAGAGTCTTATGGGAGAGTCGCGTGGGAGTCTTTTGGCAGAGTCGCCGGTGGGTCTTCTGGAAATGTCGCGGAGGACCCCTTCAAACGTTTATTGATAGAAATGTTCGATATTATATCGATAATATAATATCTATGATATATTGAAAAAATCAAGCTTAATATCATATCCCAAATAGCGAATGGGAAATGATTTAAAGTTTCTGAACGTACATACATTTTTAACTGGCTAATACAAACAACAAATGAAGGATACCATTCCTTAGATCCCCATCACACATGCTTATTCCCAGGGTATCAAAACTTCGTCTGTGTAAAGCCTCAGGCCCTCAGTGTTATTTATTAGGCAAGTCGAAGGCAATCAAGCACAGGCTGTGCTGTGCCCGCACAATTTATGCCGCGCAACCCTTGAAGTCAGGCTCTAAATTATTTTTTAATTTCTTCTGGCCCGAGCCTAAGAAAACTTGCGACATTCGGCCGAGAACAACAAACAACATAATAATCAAGTCAATAAAAAAGTCATAAAAAAATAGAACACAAAAAAACAAAACCGAAAATATCTCAAAGGGCCAAAGGAGGCATGTCCTGTGGCCAAGTCTATTTATCTGGGCCTGTGTGAGTGTGACTTGTGGCATGACCAGGACATGCCATAGACAAATATCAGACAAGCAGAGGAGCAAAGGAGCTGGGAGACAAGGACTTGTAAGAACGATAAAGCAGACAATAAAAACCACCAAGCCTAATAAAAATTACATTTTATTTTATTTCCTGCCACCGCCTCAGCCTCAGCCTCAGCCCCTGTCCCTGCCCGGCCAGTCCGCTCCTTCGCTCATCCAGTGTCCTCCAGTGAGAGGCAAACAATTTTAAATAGTCGAAGGCACGCACGTCAACAGGAGCAGTCTGAGCTTCGTCCTGGGAGTCCCTAAATTACAGCCAAGATATTCGGCTGCCAGATAGCGTGGGCAGGACACTCTGTCTCCGCACCGCATCCTTCGCGCTGTAATGTTATGTAAGTAATGACTCCCCCGTGTACCGGCCAGTGTACAATTTGTGGACATTTAACTGTTTCTAATAATTATGTAAATGTCCGTCACTTGATGCGGCACTTTTGTGGCCAAAGTCCCCTAGATTCTTCCTCGCGACTCTCCCATCCATTGTCCTTTTGCAGCAATTCCTCTTAGTACAATTATGTGCAGTCCATGAGAAAATAAAACGAAAATGAGGCAAGAACTTTCCTTTACACTACTGTGGGCGGCCCAGTGTCAAATTTAATGATGATCCGGGTGCGTTCCTGTGGGGCAAGGTCCTTGGTGTGGGCCTCAAGTAGATTAAATTGGTATAAATTTAAAATAACACATTTTATTTACGAGCTAAATAAGAAGGGATGTTACTGTTTGTTGATTTTAAAATTCACCATCGTTTATGACCACTCAGATTTGTTTATTTAGTTTCTAATATGGGATGAATTTTCAAATCATCATCATTATAATTAAAAGTTCTTTTACAAACAAGCGTTTGACTTATAAACTAAACTAAATGGAAAATGGAAAGCCTTATTTGTGGCATGAGTAATAGCTCTTCATCAGTCATCAGGGTTTCAATTTTATAAATATTATTTTAATTGTACAAACATCTCTTTCCTTTGTAGAAGAAAATAAAATGAACATTTAAAATAATGTATAAATTAAGCACTTTATTAGATTTTACTGCACACCCTTTAAAGTACAGCTAAATAAAATGTCTAAAAACTTGTTTTAAAAATAAGAAACTTTTGAAAATAGATGTAATTTATACCTGCTGGCTTTTACTTCCATTAATGGCCCGCTGCTTGGCCGGCAACAATGGTCCTTGGTCTTGGTGTTGGCTTTTCCTATTCCTATTTCACTGCAACGAACCATAAAATTATTATGCAAATACGGGGGTGGGCGTGGCAGGACATGGGCCAAGGGACAGGAGTGTGCACATATTAGGGCTACAAGCCGTTAATATGCAAATGGCACCGCGGCTCATTCATAAAAAGGGATTTTAAGTCCTTGAATGCCGCCGCCGTAGTCGTAGTCGTTCCCGTCCTCGTCCTCGTCCTCGTCCTCGTCGTCTGGGTGCTGGCAACAGGATGTGCCGGCCATTCAGGGCGATCACGATGGGAGTCGGAATCTGGAGCCGGGTGTGGAATGTAAAAAGGCAGGACAATGGCAAAGGTTCGCATGTGAATAGTTTGTAAGACTAATGAGCGGTGCAAGGTGGACTGGGGAATTAAAAGTGAACATTAAAAGGGGAAATATGTACCCAAGAAGTTGGAAGGGTCCCTTTGGAATGAAAGTGTGAAATATTGCTTAAGATTTGAAAGGGAGATTTATGAGCTTCGTTAAGTTCATCAAATAAGTTAGGTAATTATTTGATGAAAACTACTATATAAGGTGAATCTATAAAAATCAAATACTGAATGTAAAATATGAACATGTACTTCATAGCCTGCATATTAATTTATATCGATTAAATCACCTGCAAATCCTGGAGTTAGTACAATAACTCAAAAAATGAAGAAAGCTGTTTCCGGAAAGTCGAGTATAAAAAAGTCAAATAAAAAAATATATATTTTATTATGTATCGTTTTCAACATAAAACAAACCTTGGAAACTACATTTTAATCCTTGTGCTTTCTAATTTAAAAGCAATAGATTCCGTTTCTAAAAGCAGCTTTTAGTAGTTGTTTCGTGAATGGCAATCAAACTTTTCCGCCGGTAATTGTATTAAAAGAGTATTTTTATTTCACATGAGTTAAAAAATGTAAACTTTTTCATTGGAAATCTATATAAATTGGATAAAAAATTGCAACTTTGGCAATTATAGACAAACTAAATCTCTATCTCAAATATTTACATTCCTTACTGTTTTGAATGAATTACAGTATAACTATTGAGTAGATTATTGTACTGAAGTTACCAAAATATAAATAAATACATATAATTTATAATTATTATAATTTCATCGTGAAAATTATACTGCTACAGATTGTTGCCATTAAAACTTACACATGCTCCTAGTTACAATTTACTCAAAAAGGTCGTCTCTTAGGATATCCAGCTGTAACCTTAAATTAAGTAATCTTCTTTTTTCGCAAACTCACAGAAATAGATGATTTTCACGTATATTATGCCACAACCTCGAATCTCACTTTGCGCTGTTCGCAGAATTGCATAAAGCGAGCCACAAAGGAGAGCAAGGATGAGAACTGCGAACTGAGGAAGTGCGCACACAAGAATTTCGCCACTCGACTGTGGCAGAGTAATTTCATAATTATGCAAGCACAAATGCCATTGTGTGACCTCCCCAACCACTCCTAGAAGGACCTTCCTCCATCCCATCCGCCGGCAGTGTGTGTGAGGCGGCTGCCTCAAGTGCAGGGGCAGAGTGTATAATTATTTGTTGCCTTGTAATTTTTCACTTAATTTCCATGGTCCGGGGCGTGACATCCGTTTTCTGCTGCCAAGAAGAAAAAAAGAAAGAGTGTGCAATTATTTTTAATGCTTCTCAACTAGCGAAAAAGAAGAAAAATTTCTGTATTTACTTTTGGTCAAGATTATTCCCTAATGGGAATATTTTAATCATTATTACGGATTAAGGAAGGATGAGGATTATGATTTGTTTAAAAAATGTTTTAAATTAATTACAATACAGAATACTTAAGTCTAGTTCTATCCAAGACACACGAAAAGTTTACTAAAAAGTTAACTGAAGTTTAAACCTTTGTAATTTGACTTTTTGTTAGAAAAACTATTTTAAATTAAACCTAATTCAATCACCAATTTTTCCCCTGCTAATACAAAGCATTTCATTTTCATCTAACTACATTCCATATTTTTTCCTCACTTCTCCCCCGACTCCCTTAGTTGATTCCATTTACCAAAAACACTTGACGCTAATCATCATATAAATGGTTTGTAAAATATTAGATAAGAGCGACCAAAAAATAAACTGTTAAATGTTTTGGAATTAAATGCGTGATTTACCCCGTTGCTGGTTGCCATTGCTCTGCGCATCCTTCCCCCTTACCCCCTCTCTACCTCATCTCAAGTGGCTTGGTTCCTTGCTTTTTCCTCAGCGGGCGAGCGCCAACGCGATTTTCCATTAAATCCTTGAACAGCTAACGCGCTTAACTCTGCTAACCAACAAACCAACCAAGCCCCATCCCAAAAGGCACCATTCCCCATGCCCTGTCCCCTCTCTCTTTTTTTGGGTGGCAGCCCCAGCAGAGCTTATGCAAAAATTTTGTTTTATAAAATTTTCAAGTCAAGCGCCTAATCCCAACACTTATTCTTATACACTTCAATGTCTGGCACTAGAAGAGCGGGCTGAATCGGGGGGCGGCGAGTGCCACGCAGCGGGTGGTTGACAATGGGGTTACACCAAGAAAAATTCAAAAGAAATTCAATTAAAAGTTACTAAATTCTCTTAAATATATATTTTATTTGTGAAAAAAATATTTAGGATAATTTTAAACAACTGTGTTAAGGTCCTTTAGCTTAGGGATACTGTTATCAGACTTCTGTTGCCTTCTAAGTATTTCTAAGAAAACTTTTATAAGTCTTATAAGCAAATAATTTGGTGGAAAATTGGATAAAGATATTTTATGTAATTTACTTTACATTTTTAGGCATTTGTACACCTTCTTCACTCTCAGTGCATCTTCGTTTTGTCGTCTTGGGTCTGGGCATTGAAAAAGTTTTTCTTTTCCCAACCAGACAATATTTTATGACAAGTGCTAAGGAGGGGTTGGGTTGGGTTGGTTTCAGGGGGGGCTTCTTTGGCTTCTAAGATGGTTTGGTGGGCTGCGGTTTAAACGGAGAACTGGAGCCGGGACTGGAGGGGGGTCTGTGGCAACACATTGGCACATTTCGGGATTATGCCACTGAAAAATTCATTCATTTCCTGCTTATTTTTCACGACAAAACGGGCGAGACCGAGCCGCCTACGCTTGCCGCTTGCGCCGCCAATCCTTAGCGCCGCCTTTTGGAAAACCCCAACACTTTGTAATATATAATTAAGATTACAAGCTTTCTGGTTTTTCGGGAGTCTGGGGGCTGTGGTGCGCGGCTTTTACGACTCGACTTGACTGATAACCGAAGGCGAACTGAGCGCGGCCGCAGGAATTTATTCATGGCCCGAGGTCCAAGTTGGGGATCCTTTGGATCCTTTGGTGCCTTCGGCTTACCGGGTTGTTTATGTCCGGGCGCGACCTCTTGCAGATTAATTTATGCGCTGCGTAATTATTAAATCAAAAGTATTAATGCCCGGGACGGCCATCTTATAGCCCCGAACGAATTGAGTGACCCGACAGGACGCGAAGGCGCTAATCAACATTTAAGAGTTTCATAGCATACTTACGGGGGGAGGAAGTCTAAGAAAGCGGAAATGACTCCTTGGCTATAGGTTTTAGAGTGTGATCTAGGGGGTGAGAGGGTTTAATTAAATTTGATGAACTAGTTGAGTCTTGAAGTATTTTTTGAAGTGATTAAATAAGGCTTTTCTTTTTGTTCTGAAGAAGAAATATTAAATGAATATATTTAACATCAGTTTCAATTTTATAATTAAAATAAAACAGAGCTCTAAATATTATTAGCAATATTTTTCTGTTATAAATTGATAATCTATAAATTAACTTTTATAAAAAGTAACCAATTATTATGGCTTATAAGATGAGAGTTTAATTTAATATACAAAAATGTTACACTTAAGATCTCTCTTAGTTAGCATCCTCCAAACCCGGTCACCCACAAACTTTTGTTGCCGCACTGCGAAAAGATTCACCTCGATATCTTGCCACCAATTCATTACCGTCCGGAATGGGGGCGAAATGTGGCAAATTGTCAACCATTTGATGGGACGCATTAACAAGCCTCTCTCGGCTGAAAGACGACGCCACTTCAGTTTCAATTTGCATGACGCATTAATCAGCATTCGATTTGAATCTCGTTATCTGGTAGGTGTGC
Organism: Drosophila punjabiensis; assembly: GCA_008042585.1. Lineage (NCBI taxonomy): Eukaryota > Metazoa > Arthropoda > Insecta > Diptera > Drosophilidae > Drosophila > Drosophila punjabiensis. The sequence continues at coordinate 11,556 of VNJR01003378.1, read as the reverse complement.
CCTGCCCCCCCCCTTCCTTGACTCCCTTGACAACGCCACGCAATAAATTCGAGCATCAAATGGTGAGTAATTTCTTTATGTTGCCGGCGTAATGTGCCACCATAACTTAGCCGGGCCAACGATAAGGCTGCAAAGGGGTGGAGTGTGCAGTGTGGAGTGTAGTACAGCAGGAGCAGGAGCTGGAGGTGGAGCTGGAGGTGGCTACCTGCTGGAAATTAGTATGCCGGGACATGAAAATCATTAGGGCTGAGACACACCGCTCCAACTGCGGTTCCATTCGGTCTGCGTGGGTATCACTAATTAAATTATATACATAACAGGCAGACACCAGAGCCGCCGGCAGATCCTCGACAGTACTAAAGCAGGACAGGCAACCTGGCAGTGCCACCAATCAGTGTCGAGTGGCTGAAGGCCAGATTTGGTTTTATGCCCACCGCAGGTGTAATTAAAGAGCGACTAGTGCCATAAATCTACCTGCCTCACTGTACTTCGGTCTGTTGTACAGTGCGTTTCATTACATGAAGTTTTAGAGCACTAATAAAAAATGTATTAATATTTAAATTTTTTAAAATTTTAGTAAGATGTTTGATTACATGAAAAGGATTGTTTCCACAAAATTTAATCACAAGTAATGTTTGAATTCAAATAATTGTTAGATTTATTATATATTTTTATATTTATTTTTATTTATATACTCTATATAGTTTATCAGATAACATAGTTTATCAGATATAAAACATCATATACCTTAAATTAAATCTGTTTTACACACCTGAAACTCCTTTTTTATGAACTGCACCTTAACCTGCCGAAAATCCCAGCAATCAACTGCTGTCCCAAAAAATCTCACTTAACCTTTTCTTCCACGTAAAAAAAAGAGTTCAACTGTTTTATCCTGGCATGCTGGGTAACCCATTCAACTAATTAAAGACACCCCGAAGGGTTTTCCCACTCGAGCGTATGAGATTGTTTTCGATAAAGATTATGCACAAGTTTTTCTTGTCGCCGACCGCAATTGTCCCCTAAACTAACTGCTCGCCAGCCCCCTTATATCTCACACCCCCGAGCGGTTTTCCTATTTTATTTTCACTTTTTAATTTGATGCCAGGAAAAAAAGGGAACCATCGAGTGGGACACAAAAAAAGGAGAAAGGTTCCCTTACTGTGGCCCTTTGGCAAAGGGGTTAAATCGCTTGTAATTACGCAACATAAATTTTAAATAAGTATCCGTTTCTTTTCGCCGCTCTTTCCGCATCCTTGCACTCAAAGGATCTCCCAGCAAATATATGTGTATATACACTCAGATATACATTCGAAATTCCATTTGTGTTAATTGCGCTGCTGCTGGCTGGGAGGAAAAGTCAGTGCCCAAGTCAACCTCGAGTTGACCTTTTTCCCCAACCGTTTAGTCCCATCTCCCTTCGCCCACCTCCGTCGTTCTGGCCGGGCTTACATGCTAATTGTAACCAAAAATCCTGTTTATTGTGCGCACATCAAACTTTTAGTGTTGGTAAGCGGCTTAGTATTCAAATTGAATGTAATACATTTGGCCAAATTGCATGCGAGTCGGGTCTTAGCGCAAAGTCCCCGGGAATCCAGCTGACTTAAGCTGCCATTGTGGGTTGCGATTTACCAATTCGCTGGCTCTGGGTTGGGTTCCATTCGGGCGTTGTTGCGTTTGAGTTTGGGTTTCCAAGCAGAAAAGGTCAACGGGGTAACGAGCATCATTGATATGATGTTGAGGTTTTTACGAGGTTTTTGGCTCAGCTTATGTGCCAGAACATAATGCTAATCGCCATCAGGATAATGCGCTCGACTGCCCAAATCAGCTGTAAGCGCCGATATTTGAATTGGTTTCTGGTGCTCAGGTTGAAGCGGCAACATTTATGGGACTTGAAAGCGTTTTGTTTTGGGAAAAAGTTGTGTAAGGACATTATTAAGACAATAAGGTAGAGATTTAATCTTTAAAAAATATATATATTTCAGAAGACATTATTTATAAAAATGGTGTTTAATTGGCAATTCTTCAATCATTAATAATATGTTATTTAAAATTCAACTTAAAATAGCATCTTTCCCTGATACTTCACTCTTAAATTATCGAAAAGAACATATTTTGCGAACAAGAATCCCCCTCAGCATACATTATTTAAAGAGCTTTTAATGTATTTTCGATTTCGGCTATCATTCATTCGCGGAGACTCATTGTGAGCAAACACTTTTTAGCACTTTCCGCTGACATTGGCGTTTCCGCTTCCTTTCCTGAATGGCGCTATAAATAAAGGCCTTGTGCTTTCTTGCCGCACTCAAGGATAATAAATGCACCTGTTCACATCACTCCGTATTCGTTCATATCATGACCGATATCCGGCTTACGCTTAACCAATAAAAATGTTCAAAATAATCACATTAAATATTATCCCCGCCGCCACTCTGAGGCATGTAAAGCGCATCAATTTCATGCCCTGAATAAGTGGAGAACAAGCGAAAAAAAAATGTAAGGAAAACTCCATTCAAAGGCATTAAAAATTGTTACGCGGGTATATGCCAATGAGATGGGCAAGGGGGAAGGGGGATGGGCCAGTGGGAATGGGAATGGGAGTGCGGATTGGGAATCCTTACAACAACCACTCACCGCGGGCGGCTCCTGTCGCTGTACTTGGCAAAAGCGGATATTGATAAATTCTCGGCAATCAATAAAAAGTGATAAATGACAATTGCGTGTACGTCGACCAAAAAAGGAGCAAAAATTAAACAAAGGAGAGAGTGAAAGAAAGAGGAAAAAACAGGGAAAGGCAGAGAGCAGCCAGGGATCGAATTTAAAACTTAACGAGTTCAGGATCTGACCGCCCTTTCTGTGGCACCATGTAGTTTTTCTTATCGAAGGGTACTCCAATTTTCGTGGAAATTTTGTTACAAAGTACAGTAAGGTAGAAGGATTTTAATGTTGATTTATACAATTTTCTGAAAAGTTAGGAATTAAAATAATCTCAAAAGAAAATTTCTTTAGAATGCTAAATATTGTACAAAAATTAATTTATTCAAGAGATTTCTCGTTGCTTTGTATACTACCCCATTTTTCATTATTAACTCAAGTTTGTAGTTGCATATGAAACAGAATCAAATATTTACTAATTGCCAGTTAATATCCATGTCCCAAATGAATAAGTTTCTGAGCTTTGAATTTTGTCATCGTTTTCCAGACGACTGAGCAAAGCAAATGTAAAATGCCCAGAAATGCAAGTAAAAGGGAAAATAAAGCAAAGAAACCAAAACGAAAAATTACAATTGGAATGAAGTCGAAGCGAGGCGGAGTTCCCTCTGATTGTTGCCTTTTTACGGCATATGGCTGCTGCTGGGCCATTGTTTGTCATGCCTGAATGCATTATATAGGAGAAATGGAAAATTGCACAAGAAAAAATGATTTTTCTTAAGAGAAAAAAAAAATATATATAGTTAACATAAAACATATAATAATAATAATATAATATACAAAACTGACCGCCAAAAATAATTTAAATGTGTTCAAAGAACCATATAAAATAATTAATAATGATAAATACTCCTAAAAATTGAATATAAAATATAGGTATGAAATATATGTATAAGTATACAAATATTTCCAGGAATACTTAGCCTTCTTAAATTTATTAATTTGTTATAATTATATATTACAAAAACATGTGAAGCCACCCTGTCGTATACTTGATTTTCAGTGCTTGAAAGCACAAAGCAACAATGCAGAAAGCCAGAGACACGCTTGTTTGTCCCTTTGCAAAAACAAAAACCAGTTGTCCTTATCAAATTGTTAACTGAAATAGGAAATCTTAGTTATGCATTTGTCCCACATAGTTTTCTGCCTTGCTTTTTTTTTTTTGTTTAAATGCTTGTTTGTGATGAGAAAAGGAAGAATGTTTTGATTTCATGTGAAGGTTATGCATATAAATAAATTAGTATATGTTTAAAATATTTTTAAAATAATATTTTGAATATTTTTTAGGACTTTAAGCCTTTATTATTTGAAGTATCTAACGTAAAAAATACATTTGTTATTTTTTACGAACTCTGAAATGCTTTAACCAAAAAAAGTTTTATTGAAATTTGAATGAATATTTCTTAAAACAAAGTAAAAGGTTATCACAAAGTCTAACCAGTTTAAGAGGTAAATATACATAGTTACTATTGATTTTTTCTTTGTAAGACATCATTACAGGCACTTGTTATGCCTTTTGTCTCCACACGTGCGTACTCATCTCTTGTTGCTGTCGATATCAACTCTATAGTTTCTCCTTTGTAACTCAATAAACTTGTCGCTGCTCCGCCCATTCACAGTTAGAATAGCAATAAAAATCAGCAAACAATGACAGAACATTCGCACCGACAAACACAATTATGCAACATAGACATAGAGAGGGGGAAACCAAGTTCAAAATAAAAATAGGAGCCCTTCACCAAATTGCCACTCATTTATTTGATTTTATGTGTAACCCATTTGCCGCGCACTCGAAATACAAAAGCCAAATGGATAATCCGATAAACGGGCGGGAAAAAAACACACACTTGGGTTTTATGTGCCCGGACATTTGCCATTTTCCTGGCTAGTTTTTCCTATTATAAGACCAGGTCTCTAGGATTTTGTTTTCTTATTTTGGTGGAAAGGTGGCAACAAGGTGTTGGCATTGAAGTCTTAGTGATGGGGAAATAACAACAATCAAGGTTACTTTTTGATGAATAACAATTTGTTTAAGTTTCCTTAAACTTTATAGAATTTTAAAACACTTATTCTTGTTTGAAAATTCACATAAATGTCTCCATCTTCAGGGTCTGCTGTACAGCTCAGTTGAGCCAACTAGTTTGTCATCCGCCAACTGTCGCATGACAACCGCGTGAGAAACCGCTAAGTAATCACTTGCTCACGCAGGAAAAAAAAAAAGGAATGCAGGGAAAGAGGTGGAAGGAAAACCGAGAATGAAGCCAGAAGAAGGATTTTTTTTAGCAAGTTTTCCTAGGAAGCGCACTCTGAGAACGCCATTAAAAATCCAAGTGGACAAAAAGAGCCGGAGCACTGGGCAAGTGAAACGGAATGCAAAATCAAAGTGCGATGGAGCTGGGTTACCTGGCAATGGCAATGGCCCTGCTAGTGACTCTGTCCTGCAATTGGAGCCGGAAAGGAGCACAGCACAGTCCACACTGCGGAGATGCCACTGAGCCGAAAGCTGTCAGCTCAGAGCCGCAGTGCGACCGCAACAGGAGGGAGCTGTGAGGACGCTACCGAAGGAGCTGGATTTTCGGACAGGACAACAGCAGGGCCACAGCAGGCGCAGACCATTAAACGTGTCAAAAGAGCCCGGAGCCCAGGAGACGGGCTGCAGCTAGCTGCAGGAGTTGAACTCAAAACGGAGCCAGGACTACAAAAGGGAGTCAAGTTGCTCGCCTTTTTTTTCACATCTTTCTCTTTATTTTTGAGGAACCGTTTTTGCACTGTTCAAAAATATTTTGAGCTTGAGTAAGATGCATATATTAAGTCGAAGAAAAATTTGTATACGAAAATAAAATAAGAGTGCATTATTAATTCATTAAGTTAAATATGTTAGTTCATTCAAAAAATATTAGGGTAATATTTTTAAGTGCATCAGTTAGATTTTTGGCGTTCTATATCTTTCTATTTTGTCCTTTAATATGGTCAAAACTTTCTTGTCTATCTTTTCGTTGCTCTATTTGAGACTTGTCTGTGTCTTAATTATTTGATTATTTCTTTGGCAGTTTTTATTTTCAGCCAATATGTGATAAAACCATTCACAATTTACCAGCACGCTGTCTGAAGTGTCCTCATTTAAGTGAAAATCGACTTATTGAAAAGCAATCTAATTATAAAGTTCTATCAAATTAGTAAAGTAAGGAAAAGCTAAAGTTGAAACGCAGTTATGATGCTAAATAATAAAATAAATTAATATATAGAACAGGCCAAAGCAATAAATATTTTACTGACAAAATTAATCATTAAGGTATTAAAGACAATGCCTAAATTAGTGACCATTATATATAGGAAGTGGTACCTTTGTTTTTATTTACACATCCTTTCCTTAATGTTAAAATAAATGCAGTATTTTTTAGGTAGTCTCAAGCAGTCTCTTAAACTTTTTTCGATTGGTTGCCAACTTGCTGATGATGAACAACTGTCACGCCCTCGAGCCTTTATTTTCTGTTATTTTTTTTCTATTTTGGCAACTCCCGCACATCTCAAGGATGTGGGAGCAACAAGAACAAGCGGCAGTGACAGAAATTGTCAACAATAGCAAACCGCGTTGTCTGCGGGTAATTTGACATTGGGCCACATTGCTGATGAGGGAGGGGAAAGGATGAGGATGGGTGTCCTGTCGGGGATATGGCAGTGTCAGCTGAATAAGAAAGAGGCGCCCATGTATGCTACATCCTTGTGATATGCACGAATGGGTTGCTGGTCGCACGTAATCACATATTTTGCATATTCCCACCAAGCTGCACAATGGTCCTCCTTCGTCCCCTTGGCTAATTTCGACTTCAAAGGGAATGCCAGAGTTAATTGAAATACATCAGAGCCGAGGTCCTGGAGTCTACCCGCTGATTTATGACATGTCGGTTGCCCTGACACGCGCCCAAGATCCTTTCAATTCATTTGCTATAAGGAATCAATATTTGCCAACATCAGTTACATTGCAGACAGCAAAGAGGCAAGCCAATGGCACTTCCTGTCCAATATCAAATACACAACACAATGACACTTGGAAAGGACAACGAACACTGAAGAATATTACTATAGGTTTCTAAGTTTTATGAACTTCAAAATAATAATACTTTGGACAGAAATAAATAACTTAAGAAAGAATTGTACAAGAAAATAAGAAGGATAAAGTTAACTACTTATACAAAGAAATCCTTTCATTGCTTTATTTAATATATATTTTTACATTGTTAATGCTTTTATAATTTCTTTTTATATTTTTACACTTAACATATTTTTATCTTGATCTTTATTGCCTTGAAATACATTACTATTAAACGTATTGTGCAAGTGAGTGTGTTCTAATGCACTTCACTGATTTAGTGTTTTGCAACATTTCCTGTTTCCGGCTTTTTGTCGACTTCCGTTTCGCACTTGGTGGCGTCCTTGGTGTTGCTTTTGGTGCGATTGTTGCTGCTGCTGCCGGCAACCTCCTCCAACCTAAACCGAAGCCAGTCAAACCATTGTCATCATCCTGATGCGATGGTGGTGTGGCCACTTCAAAGCTGCTCGGTAATATCCTTGCTGATTGTCGTCCTGCTATCGCCGCTTTCACTTGCGCTTTCGACTGGTCCTGCTGCGGATGACTGCAGCAAAAATGGAGGAGTTTGACCACTTGCCCACTTTGCTGCGGCCTTTTCGGTCATCCTTTGGCCATTACGGCGTAATTGACACTTGCTCCGCAGCTTGTCTTCTTCCTTCTGCATTCCTGCATCCTTTTCCATCCCGTAGAGGCAAGTTGCTCACAAAATGAACAGTTTATTGCCAGAAGTGGCAGTGAATCGTATTTATTGGAGGATGCAGTTTCCCTTTAGCGGTTTCCCCTCACATCGTATCAATTACTTTGGAAATTCACGAACAAAATATTTGGGTTAGAATATAATTTCAGTCGATTGATATTAATGGTTACAAGTAACTTATTTCTAGCCTTATTTGTAAGTATTTATAGCTACATATTTTATTGGAAAATGCTTGCCTTTGTCAGTGAAAACTTATGCTAGGAAATTATCATTCCCTTTGAGAGGATATTAAAAGTAAAAATAGCTTGAGAGCATAAACGCATTTGGGAAAAGGGCCAAAACGAGTTTTGGGGCGTAAACAGGTCCTGGCGCTGCAGTTGCATACATCAAGGACCTGTCACAGTGCCCTTCCCTCGGTCTGCCTCCTGCTGGTGCTGCTTCTGCTGCTGCTGCTCCTGATGCTGCATTGCAAATGCATAAACACAGTTTGATATTATTCCATCGCCAGCTGTGCACATTGAATCCTGATGCGGCTGCTCCGACTCCACCTCCTTTAGATCCTGCTGCCTCTGTACCCGAGGAGAAGACAGCCTTCGAAGGCGGACATCACGTTGACATCGAGCAACACATCGTGCGCCGAGGAAAATTGCATTAGAGTCAGCCGCCTGCACACATCCGCATTCACATTTCCATCCACGGCGATATGACAGCCAGAAAAACAGGAAAAAATCCAGGACAGAAAGGATCATGGGGGAAGGAGCACAGGAGCACCACAGTCATCGAACATTTGGTTTTGCTGTAGAGTGTACACCCCTCGCGGGCATAAAATATTCAAAATATTGTAATCGTAGAATACGAACCCAAGGCGAGGAAAAGCGGGTATGCGAATGTTGCTTTTCATCGTTCCGACAGGCGATGTGCATAATTTTCAGTTCACTTTGGTTCAGTTCGATGCAGTTCGTTACAGTGCACTAAGGCACTGGTAAAAAAAAGTTTTATTTAATAATAAAATCATTTACTTTGTCTATATAAATAAGCAGACAGTAGTACTACTGATACTCATGTAAGTATCTAACTTCTTCGCTATCTTTACTATATATTTTTCGGCAATTACTGTAGAAGCTTGTCATTATAGAATTTTATTTTCATAAATTACTTCCTCACTGCACTCTGGCACTCTCCTCAGTGTAATGCTCTCGCTGCACCCATTGGCAATCCTTCTGCTTCCCCTTTCCCAGTGAATTATTTATTTGCTCGGTTCTGTTTACTCGGCAAATTTAACAACTTATTAATAATGCATTTTTTGAGCTGACTCCGCTTCGCTAAACATTTTCAGCCACCGAAACCATAGCGAGGACCGAGCTCCACCCGCTCCCTGTTGGCGTTACTTGGGCCCTCCTAATCGGGCTGACAAAACGTTTAAATATTCGCTGCATTGTGCTATTTTTGGCAAAGGTCTGCTCGATTCCATTTCGATTTCCCCCCATTATGATTTTCATTATTGTTATTATTGCTGGCTGCATTGTTCGCATCCGAATCTGGGCCCAAAAAGCTGTCAATGGCTTGGCGTGATTATCTACAAGCTGTCTGATTCCGATTGTGATTCCGATTTTGATTCCGATTTCGCCGATTCTATCTGATGGGCTGACACATGTTTGCAGGGAGCTTGGCCTGGCTCAGCGTAAATTTACAAATTTCAACAAGAAGTCAGCACAAAATTATTGTGTTCTGTCGGGCGAAACATTTATGAGCATCTCTCCTGCTCCCTCCACCAGCTGTCTGGCCTTGCCAGCACTTCACATTTTTTGGCAGAATGTCAAAAAGAGCTTACAGTAGCTGCCATTTGTATACAGCAGTTAACCCTATATGTATTTGAAGGGATTTACAGTATTTCAAAAAAAGACAACAACCAGTCAAATGAGAGATAAGTGCAATAAAAACAGGAAATGAGTGCTTTATGTAGCCGTATTTATTTATGATAGTTTTAAGTGAAACTTGTAGGATAATGTTTTTAATAGAAAAAATAAATTTAAGAAATTTAAAGTCAAAGGAACTTATACTGGGTGAACTTATCTAAGTAAACATGCAATTTTATACAGTTTTCATATAACACTTGATATAATACATACACAACTAATTATAATTTTAAATTAATTAGTTAAGTTATATTCTTAAAATATAACTTCAAATCTTAAATCCACTGTTCGTTGCCTGCTGAATTTTTTTGTTTTGCTAAGTAACTGCCAACCAAAGACTCCCCGATATTTGCTCATCCCATCACCCTATCAGCACACGGCCATAACTCACTCACGCCAGCCAGCTGCCAGTTCGTCCTTCGTCCTTTCGTCTCCCCTCCTTGGAAAGTCTTCGGTTGAGCCTCCGTCTGTTGTCTGGCTTCTGCGCTCTTCTGATTGACAGGCTGAACAGCGCGAAATCGTTGAAAATTGCCGAGTTTTGTATTTTCTAACCAGATTCGAGATGAGGCGAAGGGCGAAGGAGGTGTGTCTATAAGGTTGGGTAGGTTGTGTTTGAAGAGTCCTTTTTGCATGCTGGTGTTTCTTGCTTGGGTAATTGAACTGTAAGTACATTTGCAGCACGGATTTCACTACCAATTCTGCGAATCTTTGCTATTTTTATTTTTGCCACAGTGCCGCGCCCCCTTTGGCGGTAGGCGTAACTGTCTCTTTCAGCTTTAGACACACACGCAGCGAGACGAGATCGGGGATAAAGGAAGCAAACAGTAAATAAAGTTTAAAATTCAATTACAAGGCAATGGCTCACAAGCTGATTGTTGAAGAAAAAACGTATTATTTTATGTTAAGATAACTTAAATACTTTAAAAGAATATTTCAAATCAAGATCCTTAAAAAGGTTGCGTCTTAAAAGAACGCTTGTTAGTTTTCAAAATAAATAGAAATATCATTCTAAACTACCTTGAAATTATATACTCTTTTGTATGTATTTTTGTATTGTGTTTTAAAGATCGCATATATTTTTATTTCATAAGTTACTCAGGCTCAAAATTTCCCTAAGTGTAGAAAGCATCCCCGAATCTGGACTGGAAAATCATAGAGTCCGAGCTGCTAGTTCCCAGCTTCAACTGTCTTTTGTGATGCCGAAAATCAAATCCTTTATTGCCGCTTGCTGCAGGATCAATTAACGCTGCAAGTGTGTGCAAAGGCAATACCGCAAAAGCCACACACCCCCCTCATACACACACACACGCCCACTCGCACACGTCCGCGCGGCGGTGACAACCATTGACAACCACTCAAACTGCCTGCACTTTTTCGGTTAACATTTTTGTGTGTCTGCGTGAAGTGCAGTGCAATTGCAGTGCAAATTGCAACTCCGAATGCTGCCGCCAGTTGCAACTGTAACTGTAACTGTAGCTGTGTCCCCAAAAAAAAAAAACCCGTCCTCCATAGCAGTTCCTTCACCAGGATTCTGGCCCGGATATGTAGTACAGTCCGGTGCACAGTGGGCGATTTGATCTGGCTAGCGGCATTTAATTCAAAATTTCAAGTTTGAAAAACCGTTGATTTTTTTTCGTAAGTCGATAATAGATGCTTTAACTAGATTTTTAACGGTATTTTCAAAGCTCTACGATCAGCTGATCATCAGCTGTGAGCTGTCAAACACACCATATGATTTAGCAAAGAGCTTAACAACATTTTTTGGTTTCTGTGCGTATAAATTCAAGTTCGTGGCAAATTTACAATTTTCACGTTTTTTATTTAAAGTTTTCGATATTATTAACTTCAAGGTATGTATTACATAAAAAAATCAGTGTTTGTGACCAGTCTTTAAATGTGTAGCTTAAAAAACGTAGTGGTAATTAAGTCTATTAACAAGGAGAACGAATTAGTGTACACCTGTCGTTCGTGGAATAGAACTTACTAGATTCAATGGGATTCAGTCTAACTCTTTTACTAGCCGAAAGTGTGAATCATTGTGCGTCCAAAATGTGTAAAATGAACTGCTACTTCCTGCTAACCTTTAAACTATGCCACTTTCTAGCCAACAATGTCAGTAGAAAAACTCAGTTTTTTCTTAG